>CAUYQG010181463.1:0-24548 GCA_963574415.1 Tarsius wallacei
AAGTAGAAAGAGAAACACAACTATTAAGTGGATAACTCTTCCCTGGTCTTTGGTCAGGATATGACTAGTGTGTGAGAATTGAGATATTCTGTCTAATTATGTTCCCAGTGTTTGATCTGGTTTTCAGCCGTGTGCCAATAATAATAACAACACAAGCCTGAGCCCGCGGGTTCGAGACCCGCGTGGGCAACTTGGCGAGACCTCATCTCTACAATAAATCAAAAAATTAGCCGGGCATGGTAGCGCGCACCTGTAGTTCCAGCTACTTGGAAGGCTGAGGCGGAAGGATCGCTGGAGTCCAGCAGGTCGAGGCTGCAGTGACGGGGAGCGGCCACTGTACTCCAGTCTGGGCGACAGAGTGAGACTCCAACTCACAATAAATAAATAAATAACAACAAAAACAGTAACATTGTTACTGTATCTTCTATGTGCCCAGTAATCTTCTGAGCACTTCACTTCGTATTAAAACATTTAATTCAGTCTCTATGCCAAAGCCATTTGTATGGTTTTCAACTTTGCCAGCACATTGGAATCATCCAAGAAGTTTTTGTTTTGTTTTATTTTTATTCCAACTACCCAGGCCACACTGCCCAGGCCAAATGCACCAGAATCTTTGGAAGTGGACCCAGATATCAGCACTTTGCAAATCTTCCCTGAATGATTTTAATGTACAATCAACACAGTTAGAGTTTGACCTATTGTGAAAATAGGGCACAAATACAGTTATACAGCTTTGGTTAATGACTTAAGATGCAGTTTACTAGCAGAAAATCCAATAGTGCCTTCATACAACATGCTTCCCACCAAATTATTCAAGTGACTGAGGACTCATTTGGTCCAAATTTGGGAGCAGTTGAGAGCCAGTCTTACCAACAAGCACATAGAGTCCAGGAGTCTAACAGCTCCCAGCTGTCCTGGCCTCTGATGGTCACAGGCACCGTGGCCTTGAGTGACTTCATGACACACGATGGGTGCAGCTTGATTTCTGTTGTTGATTTTTTATCTTGCAACTTTATTGAATTTGTTTATTAATTTTAACAGGCTTTTTAGTAAAGCTTTTAGGAGTTTCAACATACAACATTGTGTCATCTTCAAACAGCAATAACAAGTGTTGGAGAGGATGTGGAGAAAAGGGAACACTTGTACACAGTTTTTAGGAATGTAAATTAGTACAGCCATTATGGAAAACAGTATGGAGGCGCCTCAAAAAAAAAAGTTAAACATAGAACTACCGTGTAATCCAGCAATCCCAATTTTGGTTATATATCCAAAGAAAATGAAATCAGTATGTTAAAAAGATACCTGCACTCCCATGTTCATTGACGTATTATCATGGTGCAAAAGTAATTGTGTTTTTTGCATTGTTGAAACTTGTCATTTGATATTGGAATACATGCTTAAATACATGTGGTTATGTTATACATCATTTGAATGCACATTTCTTGCTTTTTTTTGTTAATGACTTATTACTTGCTGTTTATTTTATATTATTTATTTTAGACTATGGAAATGATGTTAGACAAAGCAAATTCGAGCAATTTTCTTACTCAAGTTCAAAATGGTTCATGAAACAGTAGAGACAACTCACAACATCAACAATAAATTTGGTCCAGGAACTACTAATGAATGTACTGTGCAGTGGTTGTTCAAGAAGTTTTGCAAAGGAGACAAGAGCCAATTGAGAGCTATCATGGAAGCTGATCCTCTTAAAACTACACGAGAAGTTTCTGAAGAAGTCAACATCAACCATTCTATGGTCATTCAGCATTTGAAGCAAATTGGAAAGGTGAAAAAGCTCGACAACTGGGTGCCTCATGAGCTGACTAAAAGTTTAAAAAATTGTCTTTTAAAGTGTCATCTTCTCTTATTCCACGCAACAGCAATGAACTATTTCTCGGTCAGATTGTGATGTACAACAAAAAGTGGATTCTATATGACAATTGGCAATGACCAGCTCAGTGGTTGGACTGAGAAGAAACTACAAAGCACTTCCCAAAGCCAAACTTGCACCATAAAAAGGTCATTGTCATTATTTGGTGGTCTTCTGCCATTCTGATCCACTACAGCTTTCTGAATCCTGGTGAAACCATGACATCTGAGAAGAATGCTCAGCAAATCGATGAGATGCACTGAAGACTGGAACACCTGCAGCTGGCATTGGTCAACAGAAAGAGCCCAATTCTTCTCCACAACAATGCCCGACTGCATGTTGCACAACCAACGCTTCAAAAGTTGAACAAATTGGGCTACAAAGTTCTGTCTCATCTGCCATATTCACCTGACCTCTTGCCAACCAACTACCATTTCTTCAAGCATCTCAACAACTTTTTGCAGGGACAATGCTTCCACAACCCGCAGGATGCAGAAAATGCTTTCCAAGAGTGTCAAATCCCGAAGCACGGATTTTTATGCTACAGGAATAAACAAACTTGTTTCTTGTTGGTAAAAATGTGTCGATTGTAATGGTTCCTATTTTGATTAATAAAGATGTGTTTGAGCCTAGTTATAATGATTTAAAATTCATGGTCTAAAACTGCAATTACTTTCGCAACAACCAGGAGGTGAGGGGTAGGGAGATTGGGGAGAAAAGAAAAAGAGAGACAGGATGAGAAAAAGCTAGAGGGACACACAGGGATGAGAATGGGACACAAAGTGAAGGCAAAAAGTGAGGATCAAAGGAAAAATAAAAAGAGCAATGTGCTTCCACCCTAGTCCTAGTGTCTGAGGCCCAGAAGTTGGAGGCTCCCCTCTGGCTGCTCATGCCAGGCACATAAGACTCAGAGCCACCTGCAGCTAGAACAGGGTAGATCCAGCTACACTCTCAAGAATGGTCCAATTTACTTTCCAGCCAGAATTCATCCCTGAGGCTTTTTTCTCAACAAATTCAACTCTTTCTTTTTATTACCCAAAGTGCCATTATCCTCCCTACTGTTCTTTCAGAGACTGATTTATCCCCAGTAGACTCGGTGACAACCAAAGCTTTTCAGTTACAAACAGTGAAGAAGTGATTCCAAGTTATGCTTGGGTATATAGCAAGAACATCCAGTCGTATGGACTGAAATGGCAGTGATATTAACCTCTAACTCTATCTGTCAATGCCTATTGGAAAGCATCTAAAAGATCTGTCATTCACAAAATGTGTTGCTGATAAGATAAATTGATTGCTTTTCAGTCTCAGGAAATCAAACAAGTCATGCTGAAGTCAAAGATGGCATGAACTGACGACCTTCTCCTGGTTGGAATAATTTTCTTTTGGGAAAATACTTTAGTGATACACAAAAAATTGGGGGAATAGAAAGTCTTTTGATTCTCTGTGAGATTTCCCAAGTATGTCCAAGCCATAACAACGAACTTCTCAACATTGCCATTTTAAAGTTGTAGGAAATAAGAACTTACTTCTATAGACCCTCGTGAGATGAGTAAGAACAGCAGGATTGTGGATTGGACTTGTGTGTTCCCCGAGATGAGTAGAAATGAGAAAAGAATCCCAGAAACACATTCATGACAGCTTAGTAGGATTTAGACAACTCTGCTTCATTAACTTTGCAAGGAAACCCTGGCAACGTATGAAATTTAAGCATCATGCCAGGCTGAGAACAGTTATCTGTTGTTCATGTCACTGCACCTGCCCTAAACTCCAAAGACCCAGACCACAGCTGCTTCTCCTAAATGTGCCCTAGAATTTCTGAAGAGTTGGCTGTCACACAGAAGATGGGCACTCTGGTAGTGACAGATGCTCCTTTAGAAACTGTGTATGCATAGCCAGTACCCACTTTTTATTTAGATTGTACATTTATTTGGAATTTGGTTGATTGAAATTCCTGTGGGACTGCAGCCCTTTCAAGCCATATTTTTGCTCCAACATGGATGTATCCAAAATGAATAAGAATCTGAATGGCTGAGTGAAAAGTGGTCCAATATGATTTATCTATGGCAATGTGGGAGACTTCTTTTTCTTTTCCTTTCCTTTATTTTTCCCCTTTTTTGGCAGAAGTAAAATAATAAAGAAGAGAAACATGAATAGAGAATTTGCTATAATAAGAACATTATAAAGAAAATCCCCAAATTCTTAAGTTGTTTAAATGTTGTGAAAGAGACTTATCAAGAAAGTCAATCATTTTTTAAGTATTTCTCAGAACAGACACATTTTCAGAGAATCAAGAGACCCTTACTTTCTTTTCCCAAAACTATTGTGTACCACTACAGAATTTTCCTGAAAGGAAACTGCCCAACCAGGAGAAGGTCACCAGTTCATGCCATCTTTGACTTCGGTGTGACTTGTTTGATTTCCTGAGACTGAAAAGCAATCAATTTATCTTATCAGCAACATATTTTGTGAATGAAATCAGCATCTGCCTCTTGACAAGGCTTGAGTGATTAATACCATCTGAGAAAGGGTTAATACAATCACCATCTATTTTCAAGCTATCCTGAAATAACCCTGTGGGAATGCTGTGAACCTGATGCAAGTCACCGGACGAAGAAAGTCCAATTGCTTCTCCCCTCACAAGGATGGTTTTGGCTATTTGGCAACAGAACCCGTTAGAAGGAACCCTGCCGTAATTTTCCAGTTACCAGAAAGTCATCTGGGAAGAATGTTGTTCAAAAAAGCCAGTTGGCAGAATCTATATGAACATATCTGCAGGCGAATTACTATATGCAATTGATCAATGATTTTACCTCTGCTCTTTGACAAGGGAAGAATCAGCAGAACTGGGATGTAATTACTGCCTTTCATATTCAACTTTGAAAGTTTCAATGGTATATGCATCATCTTGTGAAAGTCCTCATTCAGTTTTTTTAATTGTTTCAAAATGAAAATACTCCACTGAAATAAGGCTACTCGCTACCTACCCTTTGAAGACATAGCTCAGACATCACCTTCAGAAATTCTACTATGCTACCCGCTTCCTGTACCCTACGTTCAAAGCACATCCATGGCAACCAGGCTTTCCTGCATCACAGATCATATCACAAGGTAGAGAAATTTTGTGCTTAGATATCTACTTTCACAATGAACTGAAAACCTCTCCAGACTAGGGACTGTATCTCCTTCTTCTTCCTGTGTCTACAGTGCCTGGTACAAAGCAGGTTCTCTGCAATTGGTAGTTAGCTCAAGTGAACTGGTACCCTTGGGGACTGGATTTCCCAGTGCTATAAACGGGCTATTTTAATCCTCCTTCCTATGTGAAATAAAAGGGGGCTTTTCACAGCCATAAAGTCTCCTATGAGCCATTTCTCAAAACTAAAATATGTTTACATGTATTTTCGGCTATGCTAACCCCTGGTGTTTTCCGGTCTTCATCCGAGCTCTCGGGCATGCTGTGACCCATTCCTTCGTTTCAAGTGTCTCGATACTTTTTTTTAAAATTTCCATGGTGTTTCTCCTTCAACAAATTTTATTTCCCTTTGGGCCTCTTTCCTCTGGCAGTGTACAGGCCTGTGAAAGTAAAGTTTGAATAGTGTTCCTGATTTTTACAGGAAGCTCTAAGAAAGAAAGAGAAATATTTTCCATTTTTAAACAAGATTTATTTGTCTGGTGATCACCTACCATTGCAGTATTCCACTAAAATTCAATAGAAGAAATTTTGACAGCATACCTTGCCTTTTAACAAAAACCCACAATTTTATGTAAATGCCAGAAATACACTAAAGAAAATTTGGCTTGAATATTTCTAAGTAATTTGCAGATCCAAAGACAAACAAGGTACAAAGGGGAAGAAGAGTAATAAACCCAAATTTCACTTAAAATTTGAAGATACCTTGTAATGGTAGACCTAAAGGATTCTTTTTAATATTGTATGAATCAAACTGTTTATAGGATAGTAGTTGGAATTGAAAATCATGAAAGTAGGGTCTGTGTCTGACCATTCTCCTCAGCACTCATCCAGGCAACTGACACATAGGAGTCTCAATATCTGTTAAATTAATGCTTATGTTGGAATAATTAAATTAACGGGCCACAGGTGGCCAGATATGAGCGCCCGCCTCTGGTCGCTGTGGATAGTGGCAACAAAGGCTTATATGTCATGATTCTGTCACAAAATCTGGGGAAGGCTTATGCTTCCAGAAAATTTTGTCCTTCAAGATGCTCTCACATAAACCAAATCAAAGAGAATCATAGTTGCAGCTTATTGAAACTTTTTTAAATTAATGGGAGTGCATTTTCTACCCACTTCTTTTTCAGTGCCTGATGATGATCTTTGGCACGTGAGCTGCCCACATCTCTCTCCTACAGGTTTCCTATAAACCATCAATAAGCAAGGAGAATCAAGCAGTGTCTTAGGAGCCCAACGAACATTGGAGACCACATTTTGCATCACAAAGACAATGCCAAATGTGAAGAATTTTTGGTGATTTTAAGACCTTAAGTAAATTTTTCAGCATAGAACAAGAGTCATGGGGTTATTGTTTACATAATTCACATCATGAAGACCTGATAACATTTCAGTTTCTCTCCATAGCATCTCAAAAGAAATGAACTCCCTGGTCGGGCGTGGTGGCTCACACCTGCAATCCCAGTACTTTGGGAAGTAGAGGTGAGAGGATTGCCCACGCCCAGAGTTCGAGACCAACCTGGGAAACTTGGTGAGACTTCATCTCTACAATAAATTTTTTAAAATAGCCAGGCATGGTGGTGCATGCCTGTAGTTCCAGCTATTTGGAAGGCTGAAGCAGAAGGATAAGCTGAGTCTGGTAGGTCGAGGCTATGGTGGCCATGAGTATGCCACTATACTCCAGTTTAGGTAACAGAGTGAGACTCTGATTTAAAAAAAAAATGAAGTCCCTTCTGAAATGCATTAATCAGGAAAGAATACCATTCTCTAATAAGGTTGGCTGAGGGCTGCCGGGTGATATTAAAGATTTTCAATCAGCATCTGAATCACAAATCATCCAGTTAATGATTTAAGATCACCATGAAGCATCTGTCTCCCAATCCAAAATGTAAAACACTGATAAGATCTTTTGAAATACCCAAATTGAACACAATTTATTATCTTAATATCCTTCTGTTAATTTTGTAGTTGTCATTATCATAAGAATTAAATGACAAATTCCCACAGCGCTAGGAAAAGACAAAAAGTGTAGATGAAGTGCCTGACATCAAGGAACTTACACTACAGTAGTCATAACTCCTTCTACCTCAGCTTTCCTATGTGAGAAGTCTTCCCTAAATGAGGAATTTGAACAGAGACCTTATCTAAGAGATCCCATTGGCTCTAACTATATCCCCAGAGAACCTTCTACAAGCTGACCCTGCCATTACCTACTCACCAGAAGGTTGGAATAATGAGGTCTTTTATTTTTAGAAATATATCACCTCAAAGGACCTCAAAATATCTTTGGCTCCAGTCCCCTGCTTCACACAGGTTTGTAATTGATCTAGTTTTTGAAGATCCCAATAACTTAGTCCTTAATTTTCTCTTGCTTATAAGGCTACTTACCGCATCCAACGGTCTAACCAAACGCTCTTTCCTGAAATGTAAACCCATCTCCTGTTGGATTCTATACAGCTGGAAGAAGTGTTAACTTTTCATACCTGAAAGAACAATCATGAAGCCTTCACTGGCCTTTCTGTTAGAGGCCAACAACTGTCTTAGTTAAATTACTTTGAATGCAAGTAACAGAACTAACTTTTGTAAATGTTTAATAAAACCTCACAAGGAAGTTATTATAAGAGGATATTACATACCATATAAGGACAGTGATGTAGCTGAATCCAGAAAAGGATTAGAACTGTGAAATGGAGTGACTTTGGAACCCAGGTGACTCTCTTCTCAGTAGGAAGTACAGGATCCAAACAAAGCCTAAAGCCAGACTCTCCAGGTTCAAGTCTCCATTCCACCACCGGCAGCTGCTTTCAAAGAAGGGTCTTCATCACAACCAATCCTTCTCCCTCATTATCAAATCATGTATTCCTTTCTGAGCCCCCAAAGGCCTACTATACCTCACTAAATGTTGAACTCTCTCAAAAACTTAGGACAAACTCCATGGGCAGAATGAGAGAAGCATGGCATTTTTCGTTTGAGAAAGTCAATACTTTTCACAGAATGAGAAGTACTCAGAGAGCTTATACATATATCTAATGTCACTACCTCTAAGGAATAAATGATCCACATGCTTTACTCTTATTAAGATTGAAAGAATTAAGATGAGAAAGTCGTTTTCTAAATAGTTTGTCTATTCCTTTTGATAGAAGAGTTTAACTTGTGTCTTCAGGTGATAGTGGATTTGCCCTCATTGAATTTTACTCTTTTAAGGACTCTAATTCATTTTTCCACCATCACTAGAAATTTGACCCTTCATATTCCTTGACAGCCTATCAAAAACAAATCAATAAAACAGACACATATGTGATCTTACCATCTCCACCCTGGCATTCTATAACCCCCAAAGGCTATTAGGAAGGGTGTCTGGGTACAATGATCCAAAATATAAAAGGAAATAATTCACTCAGGAATAATTAAAGGCTGTTGAGAATTAGATAGTTTTCTGTTTGTGGATCCCTGAAAATTATTTCCATTGCTTTTTGAGTAAAGGACACAGGGTTACAATTTGTTAGAATTAATTTCACTACTAACACATGGGTACTTTTGTGCTCTTTTCAATTCTTTAGGAGCTTTTTTCTGATTTCCAAGAAACATCACAATTAAAAGTAACACATGTATGCCAACAACTAAAGTAAGCAGCTTATCATTGATGATGTAAAACAAACTAAGCTTTTTAAAATTTTTAAACTAATGGCCACTGCAAGCCATCCTAGCATGATTGTATATCCATTTAATGAATCAAGATGCAAAAGTTCAAGTAACAAAAATTATGATTCAAATTGTCTTAATCAATAGAACAATGTATTATCTCATCCACATTCACAAACACACACACACACACACACACACTCCACAGTTAAGTTCAGGTGGGCTTCAGATGTGGTACATCAGGATTCTCACTCGATTTCTCTGTAATTCTCAAGGCTGAGCCCTTCCTCAGCTGGTAAAGGACAATTGCAGGAACTTAAAGCATTCTTTACAGTTAACTGTATATTTAGAGAAGAAAGAGGATTTTTGTTTCAGGAGAAGAAAACTTCCCCAGAAGCACTTAATATACATCTCTTTAATAGCTCACAGTTCAGAATCTAGGCACCCCTGTCTTGCCTTCCATTCTTTTTTTTTTTTTTTTTTTTGAGTCAGAGTCTCACTCTGTTACCCAGGCTGGAGTGCAATGGCATGCTCATGGCCACCACAGCCTCGACCTGCTGTACTCAGGTGATCCTTCTGCCCCAGCCTTCCAAGTAGTTGGAACTACAGGCATGTGCCACCATGCCCAGCTAATTTTTCGATTTATTGTAGAGATAAGGTCTTGCCAAGCTGCCCGGGTTGGTCTTGAACCCGTGGACTAAAGCAATCTTCTCACCTTGGCCTCCCAAGTGCTGGGATTATAGGCATGAGCCACCACGCCTGACTGCCTTCCATTCTTAAACTGGTCACACTGGTGAGTGGCATAAGTTGCCTTTGGTTCAGACTTGTCACCAATTTACATTGAATATGGTTGCATTTGAGGAGAAAAAAGATAAAAATAAAAAACTGAAATTCAAGGTTGATTTTAAGAATTCTATGATTTTGTCTGGGCATTAGTAGCTTTCTGTATTATTCCTATTATTCTTACCACAATTTCTTCATCTATTCATCCAGCCAGCCACCCCAGCCATTTATCCATCCATCCAAGACATACATATCAAGTGCAAATTAGACACCAGGCACTGTTCTATTTGCTTGGATACACACATGAACAAAACAAGGTCCTTGCTCTTATGTAGCATCCATTCTGCCTTGTATTAGTTATTGGATAGGGTATCAGTCAAAGTTCTCCAGAGAAACAGACCAATAGAAGTTGGGGGGGGTGTTTATATTAAGGAATTGGCTGACACAAATGTGGGACTGGTAAGTCTGAAATCTGCAAGACAGTTCAACAGGCTGGAAACTGAGGCATCAGTGGGTGGTGCCATTTTTGAGGCAGAATTTCTTCTAATCCAGGAAACCTAAATTTTTGCTTTTAAGGCCTTCAGCGAATTGGATGAGGCCACGTTACCAAGGATGATCTCCTTTACTTAAAATCAGCTGATTACAGATGTTAGCCACATCTGTAAATCATGTCTATAAAGTACCTTCATAAGAAATTCCTAGATTAGTGCTTGATTAAATAACTGGTTATTATAATTTAGCCAAGTTGATACATAGAACTAACCATCCCAGATGTCTTGCTTATCTCAACTCTACTGTCAGCTTCTCTGAAAAACATGATGGTATTATATACCTGTCTGTCTACAACCCCCACAGGGGTTCACACAGTGCCTCGCAGCCAGTAGATGTCCAAGATGCATGCTATTGCATTACTTAAGCTCAATTTTATGACACATGCTGTGCGCACATGTCTTTGAATAAAAAGGAAAGTTCAAATTAAATAGTGTCTCCCAGAACTGAAGCAAAATCATGGATCATAAAATAAAGAGGACAACCGCCTCATTTACTTGGCCTGTTCTAAAGATTCTACCCTTCTTTCAAGCTACACACTCCATCTTGGCTCTGGAGTGCCTTCCAGATTATCACGCCAATGTCAGGGAATTACATTCCTCTGAAAAATGCTATTAAGTATACCACGTGCCTTTTTTGGGAAATGAACTTAAGCCTAGGACATAAGAAACTTCACTTTTTTTCCCCATCTGACTTGGATACTTTTGTGGGCCATTTGATCTGCTTCTTTCCATAAAGCAGATGTTCACGGAGAGATTGAACAGGGAGTCCTGAGACTGAGCCAGCCCTCTGATCTGCATGTGTCTCCACTGGCCACCCATGGGGTGCTAGGCAAGCTGTGGTCTCTGTGACTCAGAATCTGGCATTTCTAAACATTCCATACACCTGATATCTTACTGCACCACTCCCCTCATTCAATTCTTAAGGGGGAATACACTTGCAGATGCCTGATCCCCAAGATATTTTGTATAATTTGTTTTCTCCATGGTGTTAATCGTCAGACTCTCAAGGCTTGAACTCCTGTATACAAAATCAAGAAAAGATAAAATTTAATAAATTAATTGAGCACCGACTCTAAGCCAGACACTGAATGAGGCCTGTACACAGTTAATCTTCATAAAACTTTATGAAATACATGTTGTTATATCCATGATACAAATGAGAAAACTGATGACACCTGTCACTTGAAGCATAGATTGCAATTCAAAGTGGAAGGCAAAGAATGAAATCATGTCCTTTGCAGCAACGTGGATGCAGCTGGAGGCTATTATTCTAAGTAAATCAAAGCAGGAACAGAAAATCAAGTATTGCATGTTGTCACTTATATGTGGGAGCTAAATACTGAATACACACTAGCATAAGGATGGGAACAATAGACACTGGGGACTCCTAAAGTGGGGAGGGTAAGGGTTGAAAAACCACCCACTGGATACCATACTCACCACTTGGGTGTTAGGCTCAATAGAAGCCCAAATCTCACACAATATACCTGTGTGACAAACCTGCACATGTATCCCCTTGAATCTAAAAGAAATAATTAAAAAATTATAAAGGCAAAACTAAGGTCCAGGCATGGTGGCTCATGCCTGTAATCCCAGCATTCTGGGAGGCCGATGCAGGAGGATTGTTTGAGACAGGAGTTCAGGACCAGCCTGGGCAACATAGTGAGACTTCATTTCTACAAAAAATCAAAAATCAAAATAAATAAAAGGGCAAAATTGATTAAGCATGGTCACAAACCTTGATTCCTTCCCTGACTAAATACACTCATCATGAGAAACGATTTGCATTTACCAGTTGAACAGCATATAATGCAGCTTACCTTGGAATATTCTAAAATATCCAGACTTTTTCAAAGGAAACAGGGCAAGTTGAATTTTATTTTGTTGTTTTCTTAAGAGGGAAGATCAGAAGTACGTGCTGGATGGAAAGTGAATACAAGTACGTCACAAAGAGTACTTTTCTAAAAGTGTATTAATCTGTCATTGAAGTGCGGATAATACTGAAATCGCTACTTTAAAAGCTAAAGATTTCTTGACACGTTTTCCAAAACTTCTTTTTCTTGCAAGGAACTGTCAGGCATGACCCCATGCTTCAACACAGAGGTCCTGTTGAATAAGGATTAAATTTCTTAACTGGTGAAAAACATCAATTCCTTACTGTGTCTTCAATTAAGGTTTTTTTTCACTTAGTTGCTTCACTACAGAAAATTCTCCTGCTCACAAGTCAAGAAAGCAAGGCAATTAAAGAGTCAGAAAAAGTTATGTTGATGGGAGCTACACAGAGTCAAAGCGGATTCCAGGTGAGCTCTTAAGGATCACCCACTTTGGGCCCAAACTTCATCTATATGATGACCACTTATGTACCTAATTCTGAATTGTTCTCTACAACTTTAAAATTTAAAAAAATTTAAAATTTTAAATAAAAAAGAAATCACTTTGGTGCTGCTGGCTGAAAACTAACAAGAATTCCCCTGACCTTTTTTCCCCCAGCCTTCTCAACTTATGAGTAAGTCTTTGTTTTCTTCTATTAAAACTCTTCATACTTGGAGGAAGAAAAAAAAAGTAAATCAATCAATAGATTTTATCACATCAGTGAATTGTTGAATAAATGAAAGGATGAATGGATGGATAAAACTATGAGGTCATGGAGGCTACAAAAAGTCACAGGTGTTGCAAGTAATACCATCAAAAAAGTGAAAAGACAACCTAAAAAATGGAAGAAAATATTTGGAAATCATATATCTGATAAGGGACTTGTATTCAGAGTATATAAAGAATTCCTGAAAGTTAATAATAAGATAATAAACAACGCTATTAAAAATGGGCAAATAATCTGACTAGACTTTTCTCCAAGGAAAATATACAAATGACTAGTCACACACACACACACACACACACACACACACACATACACACACACACACAAACTCTCAAAATCATTGGCCAGCAAGGAAGCCAAAATCAATACCACTTTACATCCACTAGGGCGACTGTAATCAGACTGGTAGTAAGTGTTGGTGAGGATGTGGAAAAATTCAAACTTTCATATACTGCTGGTGAAATGTAAAATGGTGCAGCCACGCTGGAAAGCAGTTTGGCTTTTCCTGGAAAGATTAAACAGAGTTACTATATGACCCAGCAATTTCACTCCTAACTATGTACCCAAGAGAAGTGATTGCATACATCCACACAAAAACTTGTGCACAAATGTTTGTAGCAATATTATTTGTAATTGTCCTCAAAATTGAAGCAATTCAAATGTCCATCAATTGATGAATGGATAAACAAAATATCGTCTAGACACATAATGGAATATTATTTGACAATAAAGGGGAATGAAGTATTGATACATGCTGCAACATGGATGAACCTTGAAAATATTATGCTAAGCGAAAACAACTGGTCATAAAAGGCCACATATTGTATGATTCTATATATATGAAATATTCATACTAGGTAAATCTATAGACATAAAGTAGGTTAGTGGTTACCTCGAGCTTGGGACAGCAGATTTGGGGGGGAACAGGGAGTGAATGTATAGGGCTTCTTTTTAAGGTGATGAAATAGTCTAAGATTAATTGTGGTGATGGTGCACAACTTTATAAACACACTAAAAAGCATTAAATTGTACACTTTAAATGCGTGATTGTATGACATTTGAGTTATCTCAATAAAGTTGTTTCTCACAAGTCATTTAACAGAAACAAAGATTGTCTGAATTCAAAAACACCACCAGATTACATCCTGAGGATCTAAATGGGATTTTTCTAGAGTAAAATGAATCATCTTTATGCAACTTAGCTTTCTCAGACTGGTTATATTTTTAACAGTTTTTGGATGAAAAGTGAGGGCAAATATTACACTCATTCTCAATACTATACTCTGGAAAGAATATGAGAGCATTCTATACTAATGTGTCAGTGGATTTTTATAGTAAGGCATTTATCTTAACTACCACCAAGACTATTACTTAATATATTTATCTTATTTATTTTATTTTTTATTTTAAGCCAGAGTTTCACTCTGTCATCCAGTCTGGAGTGCAATGGCACAATCACGGCTCGCTGCAGCCTCGCTCCTCCTGCCTCAGCCTCTCAAGTAGCTGGGACCACAGACACATCACAACACCCGGCTAATTTTTTTTTTTTTTTTTTTTTTTTGTAGAGACAAGATCTTACTATGTTGCCCAGGCTTGTCTAGAACTCCTGGACTCAAACAATCCTCCCTCTTCAGTCTCCCAAATTGCTAGAGTTACAGGTGTGAGCCACTGCGCCCAGCCAATTACTAATATTTTTAATCACCTCAAATTATTTTTAAAAATACATATATTGAAAAGGAAACATATTTTCCTATTATAGTTAGAAACCAGTTTCATTTACTATAAATAAAAGATGACTGCTAAAATAAGCACAACAAAACAAATCAGTATTTTTTAATTCTATCAAGACAGAGTTACTGCCAGCAGACTCTACGTCTGACACCTGCTATCGTTTTTGTCTAAAGGAAAGACTAGTATATTACAGAGGTATTAAAATCTAGTGCAGCAGAAGGAATGACACTATCAAAGAATAAAAAAATTGAAAAGGAAACAAGTCAACGTTATTTAACTCTGGACCCACAGACCACCTCAAACTAGTTGTCAGTCGTCTACCTAACAGTCTGATGAAGGTGGTACTGGTTGGCAAGTGGCTCTTCTCTAAGTGGCTATTCCAGAAACAGCTGCCTTCTACCTGTGACTCCACCAGTGTCCCCTGTATCCAGCTAGAAGAGCGACCATGGAGAAGGAACACTCACTTCTTAAAAATACAACTCAGAATCGACACACATCACATGTCCTCATATTCCATTGGTGAAAATTAATCATATGGTCATTCCTGGATGCAAGAGGGGCTGAGGAATGTGGTCCCTGGCAGGACTGCCATTTCTCAGGAAAATCTTAAACCAAAGAAGAGGAAGAAGTAGAAATTGTACCAGACAGCTCTCTTGACCAGAACTCAGGCTAACCCAGGGATTCTGGAAAGACGTCATCTACAGCTGAGATGACTCTTGAAAGGAGGTCACGGTATCATATGAATTCTAAAAAAGGATAGATTTATTCCATGGTAGACTACTTAAAACTAAGTGGTTGTTTAAAAAAATAAATAACCATCAAACCCAAGCATACAATGATAGATTCTTGCCAGAAAATATCCATTTATCACACAAAATATTTCACCTAGAACAAATGCTCAAAGATCCGGCACCTGTGTTGCCTCCCTTTAAGGTGCAGTTAGATTGACCTCCTTGGGTTTCATTGTCACGTCAGTCTGTCCCTCTCTCCTTCAACACCGGCAGTAAAATCCAACTTGTGGCTCCACTAAAGCAGACAAAAATCAAGAAACACAGTCTGCCCCACTTAGTGCTAAACTGTAAAAAGCCTCAGAAACCATTATTTCTAAATCAATGTAAAAGCACTTCTAGACTATCCATTACCCTCAGGAAATTGGACTTGGTGAAGAGCTCTTTCAGTTAGTGAAATTCACCCTGTTTATAACCAAAACTTGTCTTTTTTTAGACTAAAACATGTGGAACACCTTCTAGAATGTACTTCCCAACCTTTTAAAACAGCAAACGGGGACCAGCAGGCAGTCTCTTCCTGATGATACAAGGATTATCAACAACAATTATGTAACAGACCCTTCAATTATTTTTAATTTTTTTTATTTTAAAGATGTGGGGTACAATTCAGGTATACAAGTGGTCATCGTACAGGTAAAGTTTGAGCCTCCCTTTGGTCCCCACTTTGTCTGGTTTGAGATCAGGTACCCTTATTGATGTTATGTGCCCCCCATCCCCCTGCCATCCACAGTTTCAACAGGCCTTTTTTGACCTTATGCTAAATTGTTTAGACTGCTGTCGATTTTCAGTTCATGTGGCATGAACTGGCTTTTTCCACATTTGGCTGCTCAATTGCCCCTCGCCTCTCAATTTCTGCTTGGTATGGCCCCTCCCTTGCCTTACAAATAACAACACTACTGAGAGTATTTTGAGGCTTACTTTACACACAGTCCTAAATAAAAGACTAACTTCTGAGTCCATCTCAGGATGTTCAGTGCATATTATGTGATACTTCAGCATTCCCTTACACTCAGGTCACTGTTTTCTTTGTTCCACATAGGTGAAGTTGCTGGACAACTAAATTCCAAATAAGTGATATGATTAATTATACTCTCATCATTAGGACGTTCATTTGCAAAGACCCCAAGACCAAGTAAAATTGGCTTAAGCAAAATAAGGAATGTTTTAACTTCTAAAGCTGAAAAAAATCATCCACTTCAAGCATATCCAGGTCTGGATGCTCAAAGCGTTATCTCTCAATATTCCAGGTTCTACTTTCTGCCATGTTACCGTTTATCTAGACAAAGATGGCCACCAGCATCTATGGGCTTATTCCACCAGTGCAGGAATCCCAACAAAACCTAGGTATCTTTTCTCCAACAATCAAGCAAAAGTTTCAGTACTGCATTTTGTTAGCCTGGATTGGGTCAAATGACCATTCCTGAACTAGTCACAGTGACTGAATGGTGTTAAAGTTTATGGGAGGTCATTGTTTTGGACTAGCCTCCTGCACTAGGCCCCAGCAGACCAGAATGGAGTCACTTGTACTAAGTGCCACATAATGAAACTGAACTTTGAAAGAAGTTTTCTAAAACTCAGGAGATCCCAGTCAACCTGAGTCAGCATAACAATGAAGTCCCCTCTGCTTTAACTCGATAAGGAAAGTAACTTTGAAACAATTTTTTTGTTCCCTGTTTCTGCTTTCTTCAATCTTTTCTGCCCATAAAGCCCACCTCCTAGACTCAGCTCATAGGGACACATTCTATTTTATAAGATGAGGTGTTGCTTGATTCTAAAATCACAAATAAAAGCCAGTTAGGATACTTAAACTATATTTGATGCAATTTTGTCTTTTGACAACAGCCAGGCTTTGATCGTGCATTCACCCTGGAGTTCAGTCAGTCCAACACGACAAGGATAAAGAAAAGGGAAAAGTAAGGTAAATTCCTTAAGATGAAATTAACATGCCATTAGCAGAAGAAGAGAGAAAGAATTCTGGGCAGGCAAAAAACTACAGACGCCAACTGAAGTTCATTACAGGTCTCTTAATCTTAGGCTTCTGTAGGTGTAAATACAAGACAATTTTTGAATAATCATTTTGCTATAGAGTCATTCCTGTTAGTAACACTTCTAAAATTTTCCGTATGTAGGAAGATAAACTTGGCACTGAAACCATCCAATATACCTCTAACATTAGGCCTTTTTAAGTAGAACATATTTCTGTTTCCTGATTACAGCATGTTTCTATCATCACCCTTAAAATAATTTTCACACTTTTTTTCTCACTTGAAGTAAAAATTTCAGTGTGAAATTTCTCCCCTGTCTTCCATGTCATTATGTTAGCAGTTTCTTGGTCTTTGTAAGCCTTTCTGGAACACCATTTGCTCTTCAAACAGGAAGTATGAGATCCAAAAATAATATTTCCTTTTAGCTTAGTACCTCTCCAGTGAGTGTTGCTAGAAGCATTAATAAAAGGCAGTATCAGCAGCCAGGTCACTCCAAGCTGGTACTGCACTGAAGGCATCTTTTAAATTTGGGAGGGATATCAATCTCTTACGCAGATGTCCTTCTGCCTGTGTAGAAACCATATTTCCACAGGGAGTAGGCTTGGATCCGCTCTTGGCATCAACTAGGGGCTTCCCAGATGCTGGAGGGATGCACAAGTGCAGCCCTCAGCTCTGCTGCCGATGTGCTCACATGGTGAGAACCAGCCAGGCACTCCCACACACACCCCATCCAACCCCTCCATAAATCCCGCTGTGCAGTAGGGGCCAGGAAATGAATCTGTTCTCTATTCAAAGGCCACAGGGCCAAGAACTCCCAAAGTTCTTGCGTCAGAATCACCACTCTTTAACTCGGCCAGGCGTTCTTCCTTGACCTCACCTGGCAAAGGACCACAGCACGTCTTAGAAAGCTACCTCCCTGTGGTTCACAGTAAAAGGAAACTGGGGTTTGGAACTTGATTCTGCCATTTACCAGTATAGGGGGCCATTCTTATTCACCTACCAGGATCCTACACTCCCTTTTCTGACTACAGCTTCTGTTTCCTTTTTAAAGCTCCTCCCCTCCCCAGTATCCATTTGTGTGGTCCAAGCAGGGTTCTGCCCAAGCCTAAGCCAATCAGCACACCTACATCCCTCTGGCCACAAGGACTGGTTCTGGGACAGACCCTGGTCTAAGATTGTCAGGTCCGAGCATTTTAGAACATTGTTCAAGGGCCACTCGAAGAAGAATGCTATTTCCTGTTGGACTTAAAACTGAGCCTATGCCGGGGACCAACTTGTCACAGTTTGCCAGGGACTTTGCTAGGTTTAAAACTGAAAGTCCCATATCCAGGCAAACCAGAGTAGTTGGTTACCCTAAGTGATATGAGGACCAGAGTTGCTTCAGCCATATTGTTTTCACATGAAATCTGACAATGAAACTAGCACACACACACACACAAGCAGAGCTGAGAGGTAAAGAGAAGAAGCCAGTTTCTGGTTACATTTTCAAACTCTTTATTCTCTTTTTGCTCCAACCAGCTTAACTTGGATTTCCTGATGGTTGCAACAAAAAGTATGCTCAGCAATATATCAGTTGTGTGGTACTGCACAAGTCTCTTAAGCCTCAGTTAGTGTATCTGTAAAACTGAGGTCGTATTTCCTGAAGATTAAATGAGAACAGTGTCAAGTCTCTGTCTCAAGTCCTGGCATGTGGTAACTACCCAGTATATTTTGTTTTCTTCCCCTTTGTAAGCTAGAGCAGTGGTCCCCAGCCTTTTGGGCACCAGGGACTGGTTTTGTGGAAGACCATTTTTCCATGGACCAAGGTAGGGGAGGGGTGGGGAGGGAATCATGAGACATTTGATTCTCATAAGGAGTGTGCAACCTAGATCGCTTGCATGCCCAGTTCACAATAGGGCTCCTGCCTCTATGAGAATCTAATGCCACCACTGATTTGACAGAAGGCAGAGGTCTGCTCACCTGCTGCTCCCTCCTGCTGTGCGGCCCAGTTCCTAACAGGGCAGGGATAGATACCAGACCACGGCCCAAGGGTTAGGAACCCCTGAGCTAGAACACTCATAAACTCTAGAGATGAGGGCTGGAAAAGAAACAGAGATGTGTTTGCTCTGATTGTTCATTGTATGGATAAGGGAAACTGAGACACCATTGAAAACAGACTTAGGTAAACCCCTTCAACAGGTGACAAGGTCAGAACTAGACCCAGACTCCCTGAGTTCTGACTATGCTCTTTCTACCACACCATGAACCCAAATCTGGTTTTCTCTTCTGAGGACACCATTCTGCTGATGCAAAGTGGACGAATTTCTCACCCAAATATGATAACGGTGGCATGTCAGGGGCAGAGCCAACAGAGCGAGAAGAGCACACTTGACCAACTTGCCTCACTGGACATCAGTCTTTCCTCATGGGATGGTTCCAGCAGGGCTCTTCTCCCACCCCAAGCTGGGTTAATGCCCCAACCAAAAGCGAACCTCTCTTCTGTAAATGCAGACTTGACTGAGGCCTGAGGAACTCATTGCCCTGAAAACCACTTAATAATGAAATATATCTGTTAGGGACTGCATGTTTGTGCCCCCCAAAAATGCGTACATTGAACCTTAGCCCCCAATAGGATGGTATTAGGAGGTGAAATCTTTGAGAGGCAATTAGGTCATGAGGGTGGATCCCTCATGATGGGATTAGTTCCCATATAAGAAGAAGAAACAAAGAAACAGAGTGTTCCCTCTCCCTCTCCCTCTCTTTCACTGTTTCTCATCTCCATATCCTGTCATTTGAAATTACAATGAGAAGACCACCATCTGAAAGCCAGGAAGAGGGCCTTCAGCATACTGGCACCTCAATCTCAGATTTCCAGCCTTCAAAACTGTAGGAAACAAATTTCTGTTGTTTAAGCCACCCAGTCTGTTATTGGTTATAGCAGCCAGAGTTGACCAAGAAGGTACCAATAACCAATCAGTAATTGCAAGATTCAGAAGCTAACTTTAGACTTTGTTTTCTTCTCAGGCAAGTAAAATTTGTTTTCAAAATGAAGCTCCCAGCTGTATTTGTAAATGCTTTTTCCAAAGCAAATGGCACAGGAGGAGGGAAAAAAATGAGGATGAGACAATATAATAACTCTGTACTAAGCTGAACTAGGAGTGAGGGTGGGAAGGGAACGAGGAAAAGCGGTCCCCTTTGTTGTCACCTGAGGGGGAAGCTCCAGTGCTCGGCTGGTCTCCTCTCTCCTTCCCCAGTTTGGAGGCAGAGCCAGGGGCTCACCAGGACACGTTTAAGTAGAACCTCGCTCTCTGCCATACTGGTGATTTATTTGCTATGTCCACAGCCTCCTCTATTACAACCTGGACTGGTTTTACTCTAAGCTGACTTGAGATCATAAAAGGAATATTCTTGATACCACACATGTTTGGGAGGGAGACTGGGACAGAGTGGCCAAATGATTCCCCCAGGACTGCTGGGCTCAAGTCCAGATGCTTCAAAAAATCTTGGAGGAATGTACAGTACTGAACTGAAAGAAACGTTCCTCTCTGTAGACTGCTATGTGTTCAGAGTCAGAAATGGGTGCTTACTACCTGTAAAATGTGTCTACAGAGCTCTTGTGGGCAGGATGTGGACTGGTTTGCTCACTACAAGCCTATGTATCTGACACATAACAAATATAGGTAAATGTGAGTTTCATGTACACAGTGTTTAAGGGTCCATTTCATCATATTTCTCAACCCTACAGGACCAATTGACAGAGAGAAAAAAGAGTAAGACCATGATCCAAGCATCAACTTTATCCCTGGTAAAGTAAGATTCAAGATCTTGACTTTAGCCCAAGAGCAAAAGAAACTCCCTTCTCCTCCTTGTCCTCCTCTCAGCTGAGCCTGCTGAGTTGGGGAGAGGAGGACAGCTGGATTCCTGCCTGCCCCACTCCCACTCTACAAGGCCTGGCCCTGCCTTGGTGAACCTTCTACAAAGAGAAGGGTAGGAGGAGTCAAGTAGGCAAGTGGCTCTGAAGGAAAGAGGCCAAATGCCCGAGCATGGTGCATGGCATGCCTTTTTCCACTTCACCAGGTAGATAAGTCATGCCTGATCCTGAGGGAGAAGAAGAAAGTCACCAAAGGAATTGCCTAAGGAGTCTGCCCATTGTCTTGTCAAGAGTTAGAAAGCAGAACCACCTCCCAGGTGCCTTCTTATCAGTTTTCTAGGATCTTCTGAAAATAAACTCCCTGCAAAGGGCTTTCTAATGAACCCACCTTATTCCAAATTACAGAAGAAAGCAAAGGGTTTTACAGCAAACCTCTCATACCACTTTGTATGCCTTCACCACATTTTTTAATTTTCTTGAGTTCAAAATAAGTATGCAAAAACAAAATTCAAAACATTTAAAGATTAGCAGCCCTGTGTCAAACTCTCTTTCAGCCAACCCAACCCAGGCACCAACAATCAGAGGAAGCCGGGCTCAGTGGTTCAACCTGTAATCCCGCGCTTTGGGAGGCTGAAGTGAGTGGATTGCCTGAGCCAGCAGGTTCGAGACCCGCCTGGGCAACTTGGCAAGACCTCATCTCTACAATAAATCAAAAATTAGCCAGGTGTGGTAGCACGCGCCTGTAGTTCCAGCTACTTGGAAGGCTGAGGCGGAAGGATCGCCGGAGCCCAGCAGGTCGAGGCTGCGGTGGCCGGGAGCACTCCAGTCTGGGTGACAGAGTGAGACTCCAACTCCAAAAAAAAAAAAACACAATCAGAGGAAAGGCCAGTGAGCTCATTCATGGAGCATGGAGACCCCTGCTGGGCTAGGTTCAGACCGAGACTCAGGGAAGCTAATGGTGCTTAATTAAGCCTCAGGGCTCCTCACCCACACAGCACCTGATGGGGACCCTAGCGATGTATTTACATGGTAGTAGGTTTCTATAAAAGTTGCAGAAGTAAATGAATTTAACTGCAATTGGTTAATACCACTCATTTCCACTCCAGTTCAATGTTTCCTCCGTCTCACTTCCTTCCATATTGGGGAGTATTGGAATAGCCAGGGAAATTTTTGGATCTGGCTAAGGAAAAAAAAATTAAGTATTTATTTTGCCTTCAATTTTGTTGATCATTTTCTTTTTTCTTTTTTTTGAGTTGGGGTCTCACTCTGTTGCCCAGTCAGTGGCACAATCAAGGTTTAAGCTGCCTTGACCTCCTAAGCTCAGGCAATCCTTTCATCACAGCCTCCTGAGTAGCTGGGACTATAGGCACATACCACCATGCCCAGCTAATATTTTTATTTTTTGCAGAGATGAGGTCTCACTATGTTGCCTAGGCTGGTCTTGAACTCCTGGACTCAAGTGAGCCTCCTGCCTCCCAATGTGCTGGGATTACAGATGTGAGCCACTGTACCCAGACTTGACTAAGGAAAAATTCATGTACATTGGTTAGGTTTAGCAATAATATCTGTATGTAGTTTGCAGTCACTTCTGTATAGTCTAATGTTGTAGAGTAGGAATAACTTTCAGAAGCATTTCCAAATTTATTTCTAATTGGAATTTTTACTGACATAATGGTAGATTCACCTAAAGTTATAAAGAATAACATAGAGATTCCTTGTACATTTTATTCAGTTTTCCTCTTTTCCAGAGTGTCTGCACAGTGTTACATTCCCACCAACAATGTGTGAATGATCCAGGTTGTCTGCATCTCACCATCATTTGGTGTTACCATTATTTTTTTAATCATAGCCACTCTGATAGGTGTATAGTGACATATCATTGTGGCCTTAATTTGCATGTTCTTAATGACCAATGATGTTGAAAATATTACTATATGCTTATTTGCCATCTATAAATCTTCTTCCATGAAATGTCTTTTGCCATTTTTTAATTGTATTATTTGTTTTGAGAGTTATTTGTATATTCTTGATGACAATCCCTTGTCAGATATGTGGTTTGTAAACATATTCTCTCAGTCTATAATTTATCTTTTCATCCTCTTCATGTGAGATTTTGTAGCGCAAAAGTTTTTATTTTCATTAAATTGATAAAGTTACCAATTTATCAATTTTTCTTTTCATGGATCTTGTTTCTGGTGTCAAGACCAGGACTATTTTGAATACCCACTTTTGGACATGTTCCAAGTCACCCACAGTGGCAGTAAGTGGGTGTGGAGAATAAGAAGGTTTGAAATGCATCATCCAAGATAGACAAGGGGGACCTCATTAAACTGACAAGCTTCTGCAAAGCCAAAGAAACCATCAAGAGAGCAGGAAGACAGCCCACAGAGTGGGAAAAAGTATTTGCCAACTCCATGTCTGACAAAAGCCTAACATCTCAGATCTACAAGGAACTCAAACGTGCGGAAAAGAAAAAAACAAACAACCCCATTACAAAGTGGGCAAAAGATATGAACAGACACTTCTCGAAGACATCCAAGCAGCCAACAGACACATGAAGAAATGTTCAACTTCACTAATCATCAAGGAGATGCAAATTAAAACTACACTGAGATACCACCTAACTCCAGTCAGAATGGCAATTATCAATAACTCAAAAAATAACAGTTGCTGGAGAGGGTGTGGCGAAAAGGGAACTCTTCTACACTGTTGGTGGGAGTGTAAACTAGTGCAACCTCCGTGGAAAGCAGTGTAGCAATTCCTTAAAGCTCTAAATATCAACCTCCCATATGACCCCGCAATCCCCCTACCCTGAAGCACTCAAATCACTCTATAAAAAAGATACGTGCACACGTATGTTTATCGCAGCATTGTTCACAATAGCAAGAACCTGGAACCAACCATGCTGTCCATCAAAAGAGGACTGGATTAAAAAAATGTGGTACATATACATGATACAATACTATGCAGCCATAAAAAAGAACAAAATCATGAATTTTGCAGCAACCTGGATGGAACTAGAGTCTATAATACTGAGTGATCTTTCCCAGCAACAAAGATCTGAGTATCACGTGTTCTCACTCATAAGTGGACCTTGAACTTCTATCGTAATACTATAAGAAAAGGATCAACAGTGGTGGGAATCTATGAGGGAGGACAGAAAGGGCAAGGGTGGTGGGATTAATGGTAGTCAATATCTCTCTGGGGACGGGGGGGACACCCCTTATCAACAAGGGTGCCTGAACGATGCATATTTGTATACCTAACCCTTAACTCCACCCCACAATTTTAAAATAAAAAATATGTTTAGAAAAAAGAAAGAAATGTATCATCTCAGAAGCGAGTCTTTAGAAAATCCTTATAGTAACCAGATGTGAAATATCATAAATACAATATGCAGTTTTCATTGTCTCATAAAATTAGTAAATACTATTTTAAATAAAAATAAAATTTGATTGATTATACAAGAAGAAAGACCAAGTTATCTTTCTATTATTTTTTTCTCTTTTTTTTTTTTTTTGAGGTGGAGTGGCACATTCACAGCCACCCCAGTGTTGACCTG
>CAUYQG010181465.1:0-18972 GCA_963574415.1 Tarsius wallacei
GTGCCACTGCACTCCAGCTAGAGTGACAGAGGTAGAACCTGTCTCAAAAAAAAAGAAAGAAAGGAAGGAGGGAGGGAGGGGGAGGGAGGGAAGGAAGGAAGGAAGGAAGGGAGGGAGGGAGATGGGGGGAAAAAAAGAAAAGCAGAATTCGGAGTTTTTTGGATTTCAGACGGCAGATAGGAGACCATGACCTGCAGTAAATCATGAGCAGTGCCCCCTCCCCGCATCAGGCTGCTCGGAACTTGACTTGGTGTCCCACCAACGTTCACTGAGCACCTACCACATGGGCACTGTTCCTGGATTGTTCGCGTGTAGTGTCTCCTGCAGTTCTCAGAACACTATAAAGAGGGTTGAAATCAGGCCCAGAGAGGATGGATAAGCAGCCTGAAGCACTCACTAGGAAGATGGAGGTGGGACCCAGCCTTGAGTGTCAGATCGGCCTATGGAGGTTGCCAACCAGTGGGATGTCTCCAATACTTTCTTCCTTCTTCTCTCACTTTTTGTTTTTATTTGTTTGTTTGTTTTGAGTCGGGGTCAACTCACTCTGTCCCCCAGGCTGGAGTGCAGTGAGTGGCACAATCTTTGCTCACAGCAGCCTCTACGTCCTGGGCTCAAACAATCCTCCTGCCTCAGCCTCCAAAGTGCTGGGATTGCAGGCATGACCCACTGCACCTGGTCACTTTTTATTTTGTGGTTACTGTCATTTAATAATAGTTGTTGATATTATTTTCTCAGTGCTTTTCATTAAAACTAGTAGGTGGATGAGGCATCACAAGATTTTTTTTTTAATCATGGGCCTGCATTCCATGCTTTCACAACAAGGACTTGAAGTCCTTCTTGTGGTTTGGGGGATGTAGCAGAGTCAGCTTCTAACGACAAGAACAGCAGATGCTTGCATAGGACTCATCAAGATGACCTCTACGCAAGGAAACAGAACCCTACTTAGACATAGGCTTGGATGAAGAAAAGAAGGAGGGACTCCCAGGGCCTCTGGTGGTTTGAGAAGGTTAAATCCTGGGCCTCGCCTGTAATCCCAGCACTTTGGGAGGCTGAGGCGAGAGGATTGCCTGAGCCTGCAGGTTCGAAACCTGCCCGGGCAACTTGGTGAGACCTCATCTCTACAATAAATCAAAAATCAGCCAGGCGTGGTAGCGCACCTGTAGTTCCAGCTACTTGGAAGGTTGAGTGGAAGGATCACCGAAGCCCAGCAGGTGGAGGCTGCGGTGGCTGGGAGCAGCCACTACACTCCAGTCTGGGCAACAGTGTGAGACTCCAATTCAAAAAAAAAAAATCCTGGGACTCTCAGCTGGGTTTGCCAACAAAGGGCCTCTTGTGGTTTTCCCAGTGCGCCCAGCCCACACAAAGTGCTTGTTTAGAGAGCAACCACAGGAGAGGCACGCTGGAGGATGCTTTGGAGCTGGGACTGTGAGGCAGGTGGACAAGGCAGGCGAGGGCTCTCCAGACCAGACTTTGTATCATGTGCCGGGAAAATGCCAGGCCAGAGTTGAGGTCACAGGAGGGAGATGAGAAACAGGGGCTGCAGAGAAAGTCCGGGGCTGATACTGGCATGCTCCAATGCCGATCCGAGTCATGTGTGCCTTACCCCCATGGCCCTGGAAACTCCCGGAGGTCGTGGGCCAAGAACACTCGAGAACTTGTCTGTGTTGTCCACAGTCATCTCCCTTGTGCCTAGAACAGTATCTAGCACATTTGTGGAAAGAAGGAAGGAAAGAAGGGCTGGAGGAAGAGAGGAGGGGAGGGGGGAAGGAGGGAGAGAAGGAAGGAAGGAGAAAGAGGGAGGCAGGGAGGAAAGAAGGGAGGGAGGGAAAGAGAAAGGGAGGGAGGGAGGGAGGTGGGGAGGAAGGAGAGAGGAAGGGAGGGAGGAAGGAAGGGTTGATTTATTTATACTGGAGAACATGCTTGAATGTAGAGGATGGGGAAGGGCCAGAGACAGGGGTCCTGTTCTGAACTCCCAGCAGTTGAGAATTGACAAGGAAAAATTGTCAGGAGCACACAGTCAACAGGAGGGTGAGGGTGAGGGTGGGCTCAGCAGGACCCGTAGACATGGGGATACGGTGTCCAGAGGGCCAGGGGCATCAGGATGCCTGGTTGGTGTCCCGCTGAAGACGAGAGAAGGGAGAGGGCTCTTCCCATAGGCTGCTCGGGAGAAGACACCTCCAGGGCTCGGAGACCCCCCACGCTCCTGGCCCCCCTGGAAAGCAGCCTTCGCACCCTCCATTGAGCTGACCTGTGGGAGCAGCTGCAGAGGGAGAGGAAGTAAAAGGTGCAGAGTCGGCGTACAGGGGCTGCAGGCTCTTGTGGAGGGCAGGCAGCCTCCCCGGGCTCTTTCCTGCTCGCCAGGCTGTCCAGCCTCTCCCTCAGGGACACACCCCTGGAGACAGGGACAGCAACAGAGCAGACAGGGAAGCAGGTGCAACTCGGGGCAGCAGTGGGTAGGGCCCAGCTGGGGCCTTTTGCCACTACAGGTACCACGAGGTCAGGGAGCACAGGTGACTGGGGTTAAGATCCATCCCCCCCCAGGGAACACAGGAGACTTGGGGAGGGCCCATCCCCCCAGTGGAAGCTCCCAGGGAGGTTTTCCAACCCTGGCCCAGAGCCAGGGCTGGGGAGACTGATGATGGATTGGCTGCTTCACGGGACAGGGCCAGAGGCTCTTTTTCCCATGTATAGGCCTGGATTTTAGGCTTGGGGTGGCGACGTCATTCCCTTGGCATTCCCTTCACCCTGTTCCAGAAACTTGGAATGAGCTGGGGAGGAGCCTGGGTGCCTCCTGACAGGAACGCCTCTGCCTGTGACCAGTCCCACCCCACTGGCCTCTACAGATATGGAGTCTAACACTGGGCAGGGGGTTCCAGGTGGCCCAGTGACACACACAGGTTGATCCTTCTGACAAGCAGCCCTCAGACGGCACCTGGTCCACAGAACTCAGAGAAGCCGAAACCTGACCCAGCAGTGCTGGCTCCTCTGGAAAGTTCCACGCAGGGGTTAGCAGATCAACCCTCCCCAGGCTCACTGTGGAAGCCCAGGCCGCAAAAAGATCCCAAGAGCCCAAGAGCCCAGAGGTGGACCCAGGGGAAGGGCCTTCTCCAGGAGTGGCTGTTACTCATATGACATCCTCACCATGTGAGCTGCTCTCACAGGGGTTTGAAAGGGATGCAAGTATTGAGTACCTACTGTATGCCAGGCCCTATACTAAACACTGAGGCTACGGAGATGAACATCACATGGTCCCTGCTTTCAAGGAGCTCATAGTTCATTGGAAAAACAGACATGAAACCAAATAATCAGAATGAGTAAAGTCGTTCTCAGGATTAAATAAGATGGGTGGGGAAAATGCTGAGTCATTTAATCCTCACACCAATACCTTGAGGGAGGTGTCATTTGCCCATTTAAGATGAGAAAAGGGAGGTTACAAGGTTAAAACACTTACCTCAGGTCACACAGTAGGAAGAGATGCCACTGGTGGGGTGCTGGTGAGTGCCACACAGACTGTGACAGTCAATTTTCTGCCTCTCTCCCCAGCTACTGGCTCAGCAACATCGCCTTGGTAGCTCGAGATCTAATGACAGATGGGCCTCGGCAAACACTACAAATCAGGTGACAGCCTGCATTCAGGCCCAAGACGAAACCAAGGACCTGCTCCAGTCTCCTCCAGAGTATTTTCTGAATGGAAGCATCCACCCCTTCTAAAAAGCCTACCTCCCAAGAGACTCACAGCAGCTCATCCTGGATGCGACCAAACAAGGCAAGGACGCGATCTGCCTTCGAAGTCACTGAAGGCAGTTCATCCTGGGCAAGGCCAAACAAAATAGGAATTGACAGTGGCCTTCAAAGTCACCAAGGCTAGCTCATCCCGGACAAGACCAAACAAGACACGGGTTGCCACTGACATTCGAAGTCACCAAGGGCAGCTCATCCCACACAAGGCCAAACAAGACAGAGGTTGCCATTGGCCTTCAAAGCCACCAAGGGCTGTGCAGCTAGTCACCATTCATGCCCTCAGCTCTGAGCTAACATCTCAGCAGATACCTCTGTGTTCAGATATGCCAGCAGGCCTGGGGTGGGAAGGGACAGAGCAGGCCAGAAGGGGCGGTGGGGGGGGGCGCTGAGAGGGAGAGCAGTGTTCCTTTCTGCAGAACGCTCATCAGGAGAATGTCATCAGGGCAAGTATTGGATGAATCTCTTTCTCCCCCACCAGCTCCACAAGGACAAGGACAGCCTCGTTGACCGTGGTAGGCCAAGTGCCAAGCACCACTCCTGGCAAGCAAGAAGTCCCATGTCAACATTTGTTGAATGACTGAATGAAGGAATTAGTGAATGACACAGGAGGCCACCAAAGCTGAAGCTGTACAGAGTCACCAAGCCCAGGCCTGCCTCCCTCCAGCATATGCTACCCACCCTATAAGGAGGGAGGGGACTGAAGCCCACCCTAGCCCTGAGAGAAGGCTGCGGGGAAGCCAGGCAGAGCCCTGGTTCTGCCACTTACTGGCTGGGTAACCTGTGCTTCAGTGTCCTCAACTGCAAAATGGGGTTTGGGGGCTGTTGTGAGAATTACCTGACTTAACACTTATAAAGTACCTGACATGTAGTGCTATGAGTTAGTCAAAAAGATAAGGAGGCCGGGCGCATGGTGGCTCATGCCTATAATCCCAACACTTTGGGAGGCTGAGGTGAGAGGATTGCCTGAGACCATGGGCTTGAGACCAGCCTAGGCAACTTGGTGAGACCTCATCTCCACAATAAGTCAAAAAATTAGCTGGGCGTGGTGGCGCATGCCTGTAGTTTCAGCTACTCGGAAGGCTGAGGCGGAAGGATCGCCGGAGCCCAGCGGGTCGAGGCTGCGGTGGCTGTAAGCGTGCCACTGCACTCAAGCCTGGGTGACAGAGTGAGACTTCAACTCAAAAAAAAAAAGATAAGGAAACATTTGTAAAGCACCTGACATGTAATGCTATGTGTTAGTTAAAAAGATAAGGAAGACTCCCCCCCAAATCACTCATCTGACCATTTTCTCTTCTGCTCTTGGAATGCAATTGTCCAGCCCATTGCACACAAAGAGGGTGGAGGGGCAGAGGAGGGGATGGAAGGGGGCTTCCCTTGTCAGAGCTTCGAGGATCCTCCCCTTTCCCCCACCTCTTCCCACCTCCAGCATTCTGGTCTCTCTTTCAGTTACCCTGAGCCTTGTCCAGCTTTGCCCTGCCTGCCCCACAGCTCGGGAAGCTGTTCCTCGGTGTCCCAGAAGGCGCTCCCGTGTGTCTGGCTACCAGCTAGGGGTCGGGAAAGCTGGACGCGCAGCCCCAGCGAGAGCCGCAGACGGCTGCGCCACCTAGTGTCCATCTGCGGAATTGGCGGCCTGCCGGGTGCTCTGGCTGGGAAAAGGGAAAGAAGGCAAAAGGCAGGGCTCATCACCAAAAGGACTTGGTAGGCTCTGGGTCACAGAGAGTCATTTGATTTCAGTACAGAAAGGTGCGATCGGTGGGCAGGGCCGCACCGGGCGCCGGTGAGCGGAGCCTGCAGTGGCCCTTCTCTCCCCGTGGACTGACACCGCCGCCCCAGGTCACCCCTCCCATACAGTATTGGCTTGGGGAGAAGCTCTTGTCCTGAAACCCCTGGCTTCCCTGTGCCAAGCTCATTACCTCCCAGCCCTGGGCTGATGAGAAGACAGAGACAGGATCCACCCCTGACTCCCGAGAGGCACCTTTCTCCTACCTGTGGCGTCTGGGCAGCATCTAGTGGAGAGTCAGATTCTAACCCCATTTCTGCCCTGGCTTCACGTGTGCCCCAGTCCGTCTGTGCCTCGATTTTCCCATCTGGGGAAAAAGGATGATAAAAATAAAATTCTACCGGACTTTCCTGGGAGGGTGGGATTGAGACTCGAACAAAATAATGCTCACGGAAGCATCTGGAAGTACAAAACCCATCGTATTCAAAGCTTCTGATCTGCAATGACTTTAGTAGCTCTGTTGAACACAGGCAAATACAGAGACACCTGGAGGTATCAAATACTCCAGTTATTAATACCCCAGTTATTATTCACGTATTAAAAACTCTTCCAACAAAAGAGGTTGTATTTGAAGGGGGGAAGAAGAATGTAGTTGAGATCCAAAAATACAAAGTTCCATATGGGAAATTGAAACGATCTTAAGGCTTTTACTATATAAAATTTAGAAAGCAGCTCGCTCTTCAGGAAACCAGTGGAATATTCATTACAATCCCCAGAAACATTTGGAGGATGCAGAAGCCAAAAGAATTAACTAGGATCTTCCTCAATCCACTTCAAAGGTAGAAACACAGCAGCACAGATATGCACAGCGACTATGACGTACCTGCCAGTCACTGGCCTCTTGTCAGCAGTGCACAAACACCTCCCCTTGCCCACCTGTAGAGGGAGATGCTTTGGACAAGAACATTTGTCCCTGCAGGCCCGTTCTGATCTACACAGAGGTCCAGGCCCCTGAACACTATTCCAGTATCATGAAAACAAAGTTGCCCACTTCAGAGTCCAGAGTGGGAATCCCAATATAAGATGAGAATTGACCTCAGAGTGAGGGAGAGGCAGCCCTGGCCTCAGCCTCTACCTCAAAACAGAGCAGCCAGCCAAATAGTGTTTCCTCACTGCCTCTATACCATGGGCAGCAGCCGTGGGCGGAGCAGGAAGTCCTGCTCTAGGAGAGAGGATGGGGCAAACTGACCAGAGGCCCAACACCCAGCAGGGCAGACCCAAGCTTGGGAGTTCAGTTCCTCTGATTAACGCATCTCCTAGGTGGGGCGCAGTGGCTCATGCCTGTAATCTGAGCACTTTGGGAGGTGGAGACAGGAGGATTTGCTTGAGTCCAGAAGTTTGAGACCAGCCTGGACAACATAGCGATACCTCGTCTCTACAAAAAAATTTTTTTAAAAATTAGTGGGGCATGGTGGCTCATGCCTGTTTTCTCAGCTATTTGGGAGGCTGAAGCGAAAGGATCGCCTGAGCCCAGGAAGTCAAAGCTGTGGTGAATCATGATCTATCAATCGATCATGCCACTGCACTCCAGCCTAGGTGACAGAGTGAGATCCCCAGGGAAAAAAAAATTCCTGAAAGTCCCCTTTGACACACAGGGTCCTATGCAGGTCCTAATGGCCTTCTCCTTCTTTTCCCTCCCCCTCTCTTACTATCTTCCTAATCAGAGAAGGTCACAGCCAGCCACCATCACAACCTGCATGTTTTTGCTTCACAGTGGTTTGGTCCCAATTTGTTCTGTGCCTCAGGTTTTTCTTCCCCTTAAACCACCAGGCAATATCGACTTCCTCTGTGATGGTCTTCTGGAAGGTTGGACTCGCCGGGTGGAAACCTTGGCAGACATCTCTTCTGAACTGAGCACCACTGTGTAAATGCACTCACAGGGAGACAGGAAGCAGGATGCAACTCCTAGCAATCGGGTGTCATCACTCTGATGTCAATTCTCAGCCTGTTTAAAGGTTCCAGGTGCTAAACTCTAAAGTGAGGGGCAGAGCCCAGTCTCATGCTGGCAGGATTCCTTTCAAATTAATGCCACAAGTCCCTGTTGCTCCTACGCCAGCTTAAGTGTTGTGCCGGGTATTGGGGGACTTCAAAAATAGGGTGAAAAGTTCTCAGGGCTCCCTCCTCCGCCTCCCTTTTCATTCTGACCCAGGAGGGAGAATGCTCATCTGTTTGGCCAGATTGCAGGACACTGATCAACTGTATTTGCAGGTGGGTGTGGTCACTATGCATAGAAGGTGGGCTGGGGTGTAGCTGGGGTTCCTTCTCTCCTCCATTCATGCAGCAAGTGCAGTTCACTGGCCCAAGCTGAGACACTGTCCCTTTGTCCTTACCTGTGGCTGACTAGAGCACAGGAAGAGCACAGATTTGGGGTGAAGGAGCCCTCCCAGCCTCCATCCCACCCCCTACCCCCTCTTAGCCAGGACCCAGTTCTCTCCCTGCAGGGGGTTCTGGTCCAAGCCCAGCTACCATCAGCCTGACTGCTTCCTTCTCTGTGCTTCCTCTCCATCTGCCTTCGGGTCATCGTGGGTGGTGGCTGCTGGGATTTAGTCTGCCTGTGTCCCTGGCCACTACTCGTGGATCAGCACCTCAGTACCGCCAATACTGCTGATAATGGCCCATCCTTCTCCAGTCCAGCAGGGAGGTTGGAACAGCACTGCAACAGGAGGTGAGAGGAGGATCGAGTTCCTCCAGGAGTCTGGAAAGGCTTCGCAGAGATTTTAAGATTGGCCTTGAAAGACATACAGAACTCTATAGACATTTGGAAACATGGGGACAGGTATTTCAGGCAGAAGGAACTCAGGAGTGTTTGGAGAAGAGTCAAGAGTCCAGTCTGGTGCTGGTCACATGAACGTGGACAGTGGAAGAACAGTCTAGAAGTGTAGATAGAATCTTCATGGATGGAATCCTGGAATGCTGAGTCAAGAAGTTTTCACCAAGCCAGGATGTGGTGGCTCACACCTGTAATCCACCTACAGGAGGCCAAGGTAGCAGGATCACTTGAGCCCAGGAGTCTGAGGTTGCAGTGAGTTATGATCATGCCACAGCACTCCAGCTCTGGCAACAGAGCGAGACCTTGTCTCTAAATAATAATAACAATAATAATAATTTTCACCTAATTTAGTAGACACCTGGGAGTCACTGAAAGCTATTGAGCAGGGGAGGCCTGTGGTCAGGAGGGTTGGGTCTAAGTGCTGGAAGGAAAATCTGGCAGAAGTATGCAGGATGGATTGGAGCCAAACAAGACAAGGGGTGGGAGAACCGCCTGGAAGACCAGGACAGCAACCCAGGCAAACAGAGTATGAGTGTGGGGCAGTGAAAGTAGACCAGGGGCCCCAGGTGGCGAGAAAGTGCAGAACCTGAAGGACAACAGTCCCCAGGAACAGATAAGCTGCACTGCAGAGGATGGTTCACGGATGCTCTCGCCTGCAATCCCAGCATTTTGGGGGGCCTGAGACAGGAGGATTACTTGAGCCCACGAGTTCAAGACCAGCCTAGGCAACATAGAGAGACCTCATCTCTACAAAAAAATTTTAAAAAATTAGCCAGGCGTGGTGGCATGTGCCTGTAGTCCCAGCTACTCAGGAGGCTGAGGCAAAAGGGTCGCGTGAGCCCAGGAGGTAGAGGCTGGATTGAACCCTGATTGTGCCACTGCACTCCAGCCTGGGCAGCAGAGCGAGACCCTGACTCAAAGAAAAAAAAAAGAAATGGGAAAACAAGGCTGCCCACCACAGAGTCAGGGGAACCGGGGAAGGCTGGGCTGGTTAGCAGAACAATGAACTTGGCCTCTGCCCTGGGCCTCTCCCTCACCTCCAACCACTGCTCCCAGAACAGACCACAGTCACCAGTCGGTGCCCGTGCTGCTGTAGCCAAGGCCTGGACCATTCTTCCCCCTTTTCTCCCTCCTCTTCCTCCCAAGGCTGACTCTGTTTTCTTCTACTCCCCACTCCATTCTGGCCTCCTCCCAACGCAGCCCGGAGCCTCACCACCCGACATAGTTCAATGCCCTCCACCCTCCCCAGCAGAACCTCTCACTTTTTTCCAACTCATTGCAAGACTCCAGCTCCATCAGAGCACCTGTGGCACAGAGAAAATCAAATGTAGATCCCAAAGTGACACTGACAATGGAAAGGCCAGGCGTGGTGGCTCATGCCTATAATCCCAGCAGGAGGACCGCTTGAGCCCAGGAGTTCAAAGCAGGAGGATCGCTTGAACCCAGGAGTTCAAGACCAGCCTGGAAAACACAACGAGACCTTGTCTCTACAAAAAAATTCAAAATATTAGCTGGGTGTGGTGGTACACGACTGTAGTTCCAGCTACTTGGGAGGCTGAGGCAGAAGGATCCCCTGGTCCCAGGAGGTTAAGGCTGCAGTGAACTGTGATCATGCCACTGCACTCCTGCCTGGATGACAGAGTGAGAACCTGACTCAAAAAAATAAATATATAGGCCAGGTGCAGTGGTTCATGCCTGTAATCCCAGCACTTTGGGAGGCTAAGGCAGGAGGACTACTTGAGCCCTGGAGTTCAAGACCAGCCTGGGCAACATAGCGAGACTTCATCTCTCCAAAAGAATCAAAAAATTAGCTGGATGTAGTGGTGTACACCTGTAGTCCCAGCTACTCCGGAGGCTAAGGCAGAATGATTGCCTGGGCCCAGGAGGTTGAGGCTGTAGTGAGCTGTGAATGTCCACTGCACTTCGGCCTGAGCGACAGAATGAGACCCCAACTCAAAAAAAAGAAAAAAGAAATACTAAATAAAAGAAAGAAAATGAAAAGAGCCCGCTGTGAGCATAGTTTCTGCAGGACATGAAAGCCTTATCCACATGTCCACTTAAGAGCTCTTTCCAGCTCTCTGAAGGAAATAGGTGAGGGCTCCTCACACTCCTTCACCCAACTCTAAAATGCAGTCTAGCAGTTCTTGTGGGCAAATGACCACTAGGAACAGCTTCTAGTCCTCTGAAAACACTTGCAAGGAAACAGGCTGGCTTTGGAAGTCTCTGGACACCCCCTTCTGAGCCCTTTCCCCGCCCGGCCCCACCCCTGTAGCCTGTGACCTTCAACTCCTCCTCCAATGAGGAAGCCAGACTGAAGCTTTACGGGGCAGGGCCACCTCGTGTCCAATGACCACAGCCCAGCATCTAGGACAGCACCTGGCCCACGGCAGGCCCCTGATGAGTACTTGCTGCACGAATTCAACACCTGTCCTGCATAAGACAGAAAGATGTACAGGCTATGTTTCCCACCTTCAGACCTGTTCTTCTCAGAACACAGTCCAGAAAGGATGGTGCCGTTTTCTTCCCCCCAGCAGTCTCCCTCTGCATATGAACCAGAGCTGGCCAGTCCCAGCATACCCCTGGGTGGTGCCAGGGTCAGAAGGACACATGTCCAATCACGGTGGCTCCTTCTGCCTGAGTGTGGGCCTGCCCAGGACCCTTCCCCTGAGCCTACAACGGATGCAGGCTGGCCTCTTCTCTTCTGGGCTCTCACCCTCCTCGAGCACACTAGCATTCCGGGTTCCCTCTGGGATGCTCTCAGGAGCACACAGCACCATTGCAGACAAGATCGAGTGTCATGACTTCTTGGGAAACCTGGAACACTCAAGCCAGCCAAATTCCTTCTGCCTTTGTTTCAGACAACCAAGTATGACAGCAGAATTCCTTGTCCTCATTAAAAAGGCACGAGTGCATATTCCAAAGACTTAGACACAGTGGTTCAGAGGCAGGTTCAAGACCAGGATATTGGTTCAAGATCCCAGCTCTACCACTTACTTTCTGGTGATACTGAAGAAAGTTCCTCACCTCTGTTGCCCTCAGTTTGCTATATAAAGTGGGGGGTGATATGAATAGTTTCTACTTCACTGAGGTGTTATGGGGACTAAACGAGATTATCCACTCAAAGCACACAGAGGTCAGGCACAGTGGCTCATGCTTGTAATTCCAGTGCTTTGGGAGGCTGGGGTGGGAGGACTGCCTGAGAGGCTGAGGTGTGTGCTGTGATCCTGCCACCGCAGCACTCCTGTCTGGGTGACAGAGCCAGAGTCTGTCTCAAAAAAAAAAGAAGGAAGGAAGGGAGGGAGGGAGAGAGGGAAGGAAGAAAGGGAGAGGAAGGGACAGGAAGGGAAGGGAAGGGAAGGAAGAAAGATAGAGAAAAAAAAAGAAGAAAATAGGCCCAAAGTGATAGTCCACATTTCCCTTCAAATCTGGAAGCAAATGATGTCTCCTCATCCAATTCTGACCGTGTCACCAGTAAACTGTATCATTTGCCTATTTTGTGTCGGGTCTGAAGAAAGAACGTCCAACTTGGAAAGGCCATTAAATTTTATTCGCTGGCCAGAGAAAGGAGGAGGAGAACCCGTGCTCCGAACGCCCTTTCTCCCGGGGAGTGGGAGGCACAGAGATTTTTAAGAGTGGGGCACAGGGCGGAAAAGGTATGTGAGCACAGACAGGGTGATTCCAGACATGCAGGCGAGGGTCACGAACATGCTTCTCCACACATGGCCTGTGGCAGAGATTTTCCTATAGGGAGGGACTTTTTGCATTATAATGACATGCAAATGAGCTAAAAGTCGCTGGAGGGAGATCTCACAGGCGTTTGTCCAGGTGGCCTGTTCCAGTCTGAAGTGGTCTTGCAAAGGGTCTGGACTTCCCCTGGTGTCTCTTCAAGCAGCTGTGCCTACAAAGAAGAAAACTAGGGAAGATCTGGTAGGTTTTCTTAAGAGACAAGTAAAAAGATTGTTAAGTTTTCACAGTCTGGCCAGGCTCACACCTGTAATCCCAGCACTTTGAGAGGCCAAGGTGGGAGGATCGCTTGAGCCCAGGAGTTCAAGACCAACCTGGGCAACATAGCCAGACCTTGTCTCTACAAAAAAAAAAAAAAAATTGCCAGGCATGGTGGCACATACCTATAATCCCAGCTACTCCGAAGGCTGAGGCAGGAGGATCTCCTGATCTCAGGAGAACAAAGGCACTCCAGCCTAGGCGACAGAGTTAAGACCCCAGAACAACAACAAAAAAAGGTTCCATCCTTTCCCATGAGGCTGTCCTAGTGACGACAGCAGATGTGGGAGGAAGAAGGTGTCTTCGGGATGGAACGAAGCTGGGGCAGCTCTCAGCTTGGCCTCTCACTGGGTGCTTAGCCTCTCTGGGTCAATTCCCCCTTAGCAGGATGGAGGTGGTAAGAGGACACAACACACATAAAGGTCAGCTGAGAAGCAAATGATGTCTCCTCATCCAATCCAATCAAATGTTCTTTGGTCCTCCTCCCCTGCTCTCCTCTCCCACCCCCCACACCACACCACCCATCCAGGCCAACAAACAAAGGCAAAGTCAGAGCTGGGGGGGGGGTTGTTGTCAACCTGGAGGACACTGATCACTGACAGGGCAGTAACAATAGGACACAGAAGCAAGGTGGGGACAGTCTGGGGATGTAATTAAGTGAACACAAAATATGGAAACCCAAATCCCTCCCCACCCCGACCAATGCCAGTCTGATCTTTTTCATTTCGGGACCCCCGCCCCCAAGGCACACCCCCACACTTCACACTCAGTTGATCCAGATGGTCCGTGGATGCTGAGAGCCAAACAATGTGGGGAATTGGTTGTTTCATAAGCTCCTACAGACTCTGTCCCTAATTGCAAACCCATTTGGGACACGTTCCGAAACAAGACGCTTTTCACCCACCAGCAGCTCCTCAATAAACAAACAAAAATCAGGGCGTCTGCTTTTTCCCTTTCCACTCCTCCTCACTCACCTCGCTGCGAAACTATCGCTTCGGAAACAAAGGGCAACGCCTACCCTGCCCCCTGGTAACAGCGCAGTCACCTACACTCTCGGGAGACCGGGACTCATTGTTCTCCTAGCAACGCGAGCTGCCCAGCAGCACGTGTTCGGTGCTTGGATTACCCCAGCGGGCAGCGGGGGCGTGCCTGTTGCTAGGAGAACCTGAACTTGAGTTTAAATGTGCAGCCTGTCCTCACTGCCGCCGCTGTCTTTCAGATGCAGACAGACACACACACAAAACAACAGAATCCACAACCCCGGCCCAACTGGGAAATCCCCAGCCTCCGATGATGTGCTTTTTTTTTTTTTTTTTTTTTTTTGCTTTGCTTTGCTTTATTTCCTTCTATCTTGAATTTCAAGCTGAGCCAACAACCACATAAATAAGTAAGAATGATGAACTATCAGCTGCACAATACGAACTGAGCACCTCCCATTGTCCTGGGCACAGCAGAAGATATGGCTGTGAAGGAAACTGACAAAACCCTGCCCTCAGAAAGCTAGCCTCTGGGAGAAGGAGGATAATAAACAAACAAATGCCACCGACTGGCTGAACCAGGAGATTATAGATGGAGATGGTAGAGGGAGAGACAGAGAGAAAGAGAGAGGGAGGGAGGGACAGAGGGAAGGAGGAAGGGGGTAGAGCTAGGTATAGAGATAGAGATGAGAGTGAGAGATAGAGACAATAGAAATAAAGAGAGATGTTAGATGTAGAAAGATAATAGACATAGAAGAGAGAGATGATAGAGGGAGATAATAGACAGAGATGATAAAGATGGAAATAGAGATGTGTGATGTGCATATATGCAAGTATACCTATCACATATACGGATAAAAAGACTTGTTTCAAGGACTTGGCTTATCCAGTTGTAGAGGCTGGAAAGTCCGAAATCTGCAGAGCGGGCTGGCAGGCTAGGAACTCAGTGGAAGCTGCAGTCTTGGGCAGGATTTCTTTTTCCATAGAGAAACTTCAGTTCTGCTCTTAAGGTCTTTCCACTGATGCGATGAGGCCCACCGAGCTACAATACCTAGGGTAATCTCCTTCACTTAAAGTCAGCTGATGTTTGCCACAGCTATAAAATACTTTCACAGCAAAGCGAGGTTAGCGCTTGATTAGATAACTGGGTCCTACAGCATAGCCAAGTTGACACGTACACCTACGATGACAAATGCATACGACAAATGTATATCCAATGTATCAGACAGTGATAAGTAAGTGCAATGGAGAAGGAGAAAGAAGGGGAGGGGGACAGGGAGGCCCCCTCAGTGAGGGAACAGGAGACCACCATGTGACATTTAGTATATCATGCAGTACAGACTTAGATGAAAAATAGATAAATGAACACACTAGGCACTGCGCTCAAAGAGTCCAACAAAAGCCTCACCCTGCCACAGATCTGCTCAGTCGTGACTCTGCTGCCTTGTCACCAAGGACAGGAGAGAGGCCATTTGCATATCTCGGATTCGTATTACTGGACACAGCCAGAGCAGGAAGCAGGCAGGCATACAGTCTTCTGTCTTGGCTCTTCAGAAGTGCATCCCTGTGGCAACAGCCTCCCTGCCGACATCCTGCCTGGCGCTTGTCCCTCCTCCACTCCTCTGCTTTTACCTGCGGTGGTCCTGGGCACCTGATCTTCTCTTTGCCCCACCCCATCCTCCTGCTGCAGCTCCTGGCCCGCTGGCCTCTCCTGGTTCCTCACACTCCTAGCTGGCCTGCTGCTGCCTCGGGGCCTTTGCAATTCCTGCTCCTTGGCCCGGAAGGGCCTCTTCCCAGCCATTGGCCTGATTCTTTCCCCGCATCCTGCTCAGACCACCCCATAAAATAGCACCCAACCCCCCCGCCCCGGGGGAGGCTACTCTGTTTCCGTAGCCCATCTCCTTGGTTTTCATGGCACTTACGTTAAATATATATATTTCTTCATTGATTGTCTCCTCTCATTTGAAAGCAGGAGCAGGGACTCTGGTTTGTTGTTTCTAACCATAGTAAAATAACATAGGCTGGGTGGGATGGCTCATGCCTGTAATCTCAGCACTTTGGGAGGCTGAGTGGGGAGGATTACTTGAGCCCAGAATTTGGAGACCAACCTGGGCAACATAGCTAATTTAAAAATTAGCCGGGAGTGGCAGTGCACGTCTGTCGTCCCAGCTACTTGGGAGGCTGAGGTGGAAGGATCACCAGAGTTCAGGAGTTAGAGACTGCAGTGAGTCGTGATGGTGCCACTGCACTCCAGCCTGGGCGACAGAGTGAGACTCTGACTCAAAAAAAAAATATATATATATATAGATATATATATATATGTCCCTGATATTAGTTTCCTGGGGTTACTGTAACAAAGTGAGAACTGGGTGACTTAAAACAACAGAAATTCATTTTCCCATAATTGTGACTCTAGGGCCAAGCTCCCTCTGGAGGCTCTAGGGAAGATTCCTCCTCGCTCCTTCCAGTCATGGCTGCCCTGGCATTCCTTACTCCAACCCAGCCTCCACCTTACGCAGAGTTCCTTCCTCGTGTCTTCACCCCATCTTCTTATAAGGATGCCGGTTGTATTGGATCAAGGACCCACCCTGCTCCCGCGTGACCTCATCTTACCTAACTCACCTGCAGGGACCATATTTCCAAGTAAGGTCACATTCTGAAGTACTAGGGGTTAGGACTTCAACATATCTTTTTAGGAGATGCAATTTAACTCATAACCTTGGAGAAGGTAATGGGACACATATCCTCGATTTCGCTAAAGTGTAAATGATTGATAAGGTATTGCTAAGGCGAAGACAGGCATAGGCAGGGTGAGAAACAAGGTAAGGAAGAAGAGGGCAGAGCCTTCTCCTCTCTTCCTCTGTCTTCCCGGCAATTTAGCTGAGGACAACATCTGTTCCCTGAATCTGTACCCAGCCCAGTTGCGGAACAGGGCATGGAGGTATCTCAGGTCTCCTAGAGGGAGCCTCTTAATGCTCAGATGGGCTCATGCCTCTATTCAGAACCCACCAAGAGCTCCCTTGTCAGGCAGAGCTACATGAGGCCCCATGTCTTTTGCATACTTCACCCCCATCCCTCCTTACCTCCCACTCTGTACCAGCCACATTGGGCTCTCTTCTGTCCTTGGAAGTGCCCAGCATGCTCATGCTTTTGTCCCGCTGTTCCCTCTGCCTGGAATGTCCTTCCTTCAGAGATCTCTGTGACTCAAATTGCATCTTGTGGAGCCTCCCTGCCCACCCTGTCCCCACCCATCCTAGCACCTCCTTTCCTTCCTCCCTCCCTCTCTCCTTTCCTCCCTCCCTTCCTTCCTTTCTTTTTTTGTAACAGGATCTCACTATGCCCAGGCTGGTCATGAACTCCTGGCCTCAAGCAATCCTCTAGCTTCAAGCCTCCCAAAGTGCTGAGATTACAGGCATGAGCCACCATGCCTGGTTCATCCTCCCGTTTGCTATGCCCTTCCTTTCCTGGTGCTTTCCATGACTCTTGCCACCAGTTTGCTGACTGTCTTCCTCCACTAGAATATGGACACCACGAGAACAGGGAACTTCATATTGTGTTCTTCACCGCCATATTCCTGCCCCCAAGAGCAGCTCTGGCCTGTATAAGGTGTACCCCAAATCATCATCAGACGAAGGAAAGTGCTCAGCCCCACTGTGTATTGGAGGGGCCCTGCACTGGGGGTTGGTGTCCTGCGGGTCAGGGAGGTGGCGTGGGCTGCAGCTCTCTTCCTATGTTGGGTACATGGGTGACCCTGCCTGAAGTGCTGCTTTCCTTCCAGAATTGCTCACTTTAGACAGGGAGGGAGCAGTCTCAGGCCCACCTGTTTCTAGCCTGGATTGGAAAACTGGAAAGCCAGAGGGTCCACCTCGGCCATGCATTTTCTGTTTCCTGTGGCTGCTGGAGCAAATCATCATAAAAACTTAAGAGGTTTAAAAGAACACATGGCCAGGCCTGGTGGCTTGTGCCTGTTATCCCAGCATTTGGGAAGGCAGAGGCAGGCAGATCACTTGAACCCAGGAGTTTGAGAACAGCCTGGGCAACATAGCAAGACCTCATCTCTGCCAAAAAAAAAAAAAAAAAATTAGCCAGGCATGGTGGCTTGTGCCTGAACCCAGGAGGATTAAGCTGCAGGGAGCTGTGATGATGCCACTGCACTCCAGCCTGGGCGACAAAGTGAGACTCAAAAGAAAGAAAGAAAAAAAATAACAGAAACTTATTCTCTTACTGTCCTGGAGATCAGAAGTCCAAAGTAAGCCTCGAGGGGCTAAAACCAAGGTATCAGCAGGGCTGGTTCTTGTGCCGAGTGGGGTGTGGCATGGTTGTTCCATAAGTTGACTTCACCAACAGAAAGGAATCTCCAATCGAGTCCAAAGTATAGTTTCAGACAGAATTTATTAGTAAGAAAAAAATATGCTCAAGAGAGAGCATGGGTGCCTTAAAAGAAAGTACATGTACTTGCCTTTGGCAAGAAGTTTTATATAATTTTACAATGATGATTAAGCAAACTGTCAGCTATGTAGGTGCAGAGGGCTGTAGGTACCTGGTCGTGAATTTTGATTACCATCTCTCAACCTTTTAACGTCACAAGGACCTTCTAAATAATGAAAGTTACTGATTTGGGCTTTTCTTAGAAGATTCCCAATTGTTTCTGTGATTTACTGCACTGGTAATTCTGTATTCCAAACTGCGAGGTGATCAGGTCTGATATGCCTGGCTGGTTGGGCAGAGGATGTGTCTGAATGAGAAAGACACCGAAATGCTAAACCACCCTGTTTCTCTGTTATCTAAGAGAACTTGCCCGACTACATGTAAACCATGTGCTGTGCTAACTGTGCCTGACTTCCATTCCCTGCGAAGCTCTGAGAGGAGGACCCTTTGCCTTTTTCACCCCTCCCCCAGCTTGAAGTTTCCAGGATCATCTCACCTTCTCGGACTCTGACTTTCAGGTCCTCTGATCAGGACTTTGGTGCTTACGTGGGGTCCATCTGGATAATCCAGGATAATCCTTCATTTGGTCACTTCTGTAAAGTCCCTCTCGACATGTGTTAACACTCCTAGGTTCCAGGGATCAGGGAGCAGACATCCACGGGACCGCCTTCAGTCTGCCACAGGCAACATTGGGGCGAGGTTGTTCTTCAGCCATGTCATGCCACGCCTGAGGTGGGACCCTGCCTCCCAGAGTCCACCTGTCAGCACCCCGCCCCAGCTTCAGACACCCCCTCCAACACACACACCCTACCCCAGGCATCCACACCATTCCCGAACTGCTGCAGACCCTGGTCACACTTTCTTCTCCATAAGGCTAAGCCGGGGCTGAGAAGTCTCAGGAGCTGGCTTCACCGAGGTCGTTCTGAGGTGGCAGCTTTTTTAACCTCGCAGGGGACAGGCTACTGTCCCCAGGTCAGTTCTGTGCTTTTTTCTTTGATTCTTTTGCCTCCGGCCTTTTCTGTTCTTCAGAACACACTCTGGCATTTCTCCCTTACATCCTCCATCCTCCCCCAACTGAGTTGGTGACACCCAGTGGCTTCAAGCTCTTTCTGGAGTCAGTACACTGAGAAGGGAGTTCCCTGAGCCCTGCTGGCTCCCCCACTCCCTCCCACTCCCCCTCTTCCTACCCTCTCCCTCCCTCCCCCTCCCCCTCCCTTTCTTCCTCTCCTTCTGCCTCTTCCTCTTTCCCTCTCCCCCTCCTTCTCTCCTTCCTC
>CAUYQG010181470.1:0-27424 GCA_963574415.1 Tarsius wallacei
TTTCTGGAATTGGTGCTCCAGACCCTACTACTCAAAACCTTCCCTTAGGCGGGCCAGGCACAGTGGTTGATGCCTATAATCCCAGCACTTTAGAAGGCCGAGATGAGAGGATTGCTTGAGGCCAATTCAAGACCAGCCTTGGCAGCATAGCACCATCTTGTCTCTACAAAAAATAAAAAAAATTAGCCGGGCATGGTGGCCCACGCCTCTAGTTCCAGCCACTTGGGAGAGGCTGAGGTGGAGGGATTGCCTGAGCCAAGGAGGTCAAGGCTGCAGTGAGCTGTGATGATGCCACTGCACTCCATTCTAGGGGGCCGAGTGAGTGGCACTCAAAAAAAAATAGTCAAAAAAAAATTATGCCCCAGGAGCAGAAACATGGTCCCTGCTTAAGGGTTAGTTAGAAAATCAGTCTCAGACCCTAGCCCAGAGCTACTAAATCAGAGTCTGCACTTTAACCAGATCCCAGGTGACCCTGTGCACAGAAAAGTGTGAGAAGGCCTGGCCTATGAGAGGAAGATGGAACAGCCTCAGGAGGGAGGTGGGCCCAGCCTGGGGAGGGGTTCCTGTCCACTGAGTGGGTAAGATAGTGTGTTGGGTGGCCAAGAGAGGCAGGAGGGGAGTAGTAAAGGCAGGGGCTTGGCCAGGGACCCAGCAAGAGCCAGAGCTGACTGTCCCAAAGGTCCACGCAGCCCCGTATCCCCACTTCCTTTGTGTTGGGTCAGCTGGAAACTGGTGTCGCAGCAGGCCATGGGTGTGGCCTTCTCTGCCACTGAGACACTAGCGGCTTTGTGTGGCTTTGCATCAGGGTAATACTGGCCTCACAGGATGAGTTAGGAACTGTTTCTCCTCTTCGATTTTTTGGAAGAGTTTGAAAAAGATTGGTGTTCGTTCTTTAAATATTTAGTAGAATTCATCGGTGAAGCTGTCTAGTGTTGGACTTTAGTTTGTTAGAGGGGTTTTTTTTTTGTTACTGATTTATTCTCTTTATTTGTTACAGATCTGTTCCAATTTTCTGTTTATTCTCAAGTCAGCTATGGTAATTTGTGAGTTTCTAGTCGGCTGTAAGCCTTAGGGTCTAGAAACCAAGCTCGCCTTCCCTCAGTAGGTGGGAATTGATGGATTGTGCCCTGGGTTTCTGTTGCCAACTGTTCTCATGGCTTCACGTGTGCCTGGTCCTGGTCTCTTCATTTGACCCAAGTGCAATTGAGGCACCTGTGCTGACTGCCCTGCTCTGGCCCAGGAGTTTTCTCCCGGAATCCACACCCACTGTCATCTTGCTGGGCAGCTAGAGTCAGCTCTCAGGGGAGGTAGAAAACTCAGCAAAGTCAGCTGTGATCTCTCTGCTCCTGCTCTGCACCCTAAATCCCGAATCCTACCCTCAGGTACGGACTGATTAACATCTCTGACCATTCTGTAAATGACCAAATAAGACCCTTCCCAGGTGTCCTGAAAGTGAGGATGCTTTCAGTAGATATCTCGTGACCCATGCTGTCTTAGTAAAAGCTTTTCTGGTCGGGAGTGAAAGAAACCCACTGTGTTAGTCAGAGGACTCTGCTGTGGAGACAAACCCTGAAACTCAGTGATCAAATAGAAAAAGCTGGATTTCTCTGACACAAAAAGCCCCCTGAGGATGGAGCACCCCTCCTCGCCAGTCTTCCTTCAGCTGTGATCAAGGATCCGGGCTGTTCCTTTTTCTGCCTTCCCTGAGTTCCCCACTTACAGCTGCCGGGTGAGGGGGAGAATGCATGGAGCTCAGTCACTCGGTGTCAACTGCCTGGGATTGAAAATGGCACATCTTATGTTTTCATGGGGAGAATCCAGTCATGAGGGAGGCTAGGAAGTGTGGTCTCCCTAAAGTTAAACTTCCAGACCAGCTTCAACAGGGAGTGGGTAAAGGATAGTCCGTGGGATTCGGGTAAGAGGCCAGGGCAGGCTTCTCCCAAGACTAGGAGCAGACACTGGAGAGCATCAGGATTCAGGGAAGCTTTACTGTCTTTCTGGGACCAAGCACACACAGGTCATTCTTCTCTACTCTGGGTGACCCACTGGTTCTGCTTTGCCTGGGATTTTTCTGATGTTAGCACTGAAAGTCCTATGTGTTGGGCAAACCACGATAGCTGCTGACTCTAGCATCACTTCTCTTTACATGTCGGCTTCAGTTTTTTTATTATTATTATTCCTGGTTGAACTCCTTCATCTCTGTGAGTGTGGCATAAAGTGGTTATCCAGCCTGGGAAGCTGTCAGCCTTGGTGTCTCCAACCGCCTGACCAATCCACATCCTCAATGCATATTCCAGATTTTCAGGAGGGACCTAGCTTAGATCTTAACACCCAGCCAGGTAGAATAATCATAGCCACCTGGGCCTACCTCTTTAAGTGAGGGAGAGAGAAAAGGAAGGGAGGACCAGTAGACAGCCCAAATATGTTATTGCTCGGCCCATTAGGAACTTTTCACTGAAATTACATAAAAGACAAAAATAGAAGAGGACTCTATTTATCCTGCCAAAGGACAGTGCACCTGGGATTACAGCTAAGCACCATCTCTCCCTTGAAGCCCAGGACACACAGAAGCCACACACACATCATCAGGTAAGGCGGTGGGTGAAAATGTAAGGTGGCCGCCAAGATTTCCCCTCCCTATGTACAATCCCCTCTCCTTGGGTGTGGGAAGAACCTGGGAATATGATGGAATAGTCACTTTAGTGATTAGGTTACATTATATGGCAAAGGTGATCAGACACTCACCTCCACAATTACTTTCTGTAATTATCACTATAAGACTTTCTAGTTGTAGCCAACTGGAGAGAGATTCTCCTTCTGACTTTGAAGAAGCAGACTGCTGTGTTGTGAGAGGCCCACTGGCTAAGCCTCTAGGATAATACCCAGTTGACAGCAAGCAATAAAACGAGGACCTGAGTCATATGACCGCAAGTCACGAGACTATCGAATTCTGCCAACAGAAGAGGGATCGCGAGCCTCAGATGGGATTGCAGCCCTAGCTGACACCTGGATGTCAGCCAATGAGACCTTAAACAGAGAACCTAGCTATGCCATGCCCGGACTGATGACCTACAGGAGCTGTGAGATAATGAATTCCTGTTATTTTTTAGTTGCCAGATTCGTGATGATGGGTTACACAGCAACAGAAAACGAATACATCTCACTTAAGGGAAAGTCATCGGGGCACTAGGCAAGCCCAGGGGCATAAGTTTCGAGTGTTCAATCTCAAATCAAGTGTCTACATGAACAAAATATCAAATAAGTCCACATTTGACTGCTTTGCTCCAGAGTTCAGCTTTCCTGGGTCACCCACATTCCCCACCACCCACCCAATCCTCACAGGTTGTGACTGGGGCAAGAAGTATCCCTCCATGAGGGTTGCATGTGTCATTGAAAAGGAAATGCCAGTCATTCCTCCAGGAAAATGAAGAGTGTAATGCTGGCTTCCCGTTAAATATTTGGACTTATGAATGAATAACAACCCTTTTGCAAGAATGACAGACATTCAGCTCCCATACATTGTTATTATGAATATAGATTGGATCACCTTTTCAGAGTCCAATTTAGTAAGATCTATTAGATTGCGAAATACATATATCCTTTAATCCAGCAATTCCTCTTTTAAGAATTTACCCTACAAAAATACTAACATGGGACCAAATTATATTAATATATATACAAATATGTTCATTGCAGCATTCTTTGCAATAGAAAAAATTTGGCAATAACCTATGTGCCTATCAATAAGTGACTGGTTAAATAAACTGTGGAACATTCACACTGGAATACTATTCAGTTGTCGAAAAAAATGAGGCTCATTTATATATGGTGACATTTCTGTGTCATATCTATGATATACTGTTAAGGGGGGAAGAAAGTTGCAGAGCGCTATGCACAGTTTATCATTTTTGTTAAAAGTAATTACATATTTATATGTTAAAATATGCACAGGAAAAATGGAAAAATATAAACCAAATTTTTTAAAAACAGTTATTTCTTGAATTATGGGAAACTTTCTATTTAATATACATGTCTGGATTTTGTTATATAATGGGAACTTTCTGTGTTATACATCTTGATATTGTTAGAAAAATTTACTAGGTGCATTTGTTAATTTTATACTAAAACTAAACAGTAAATGTTTTTTAAAAAATCATATTAAACACCCCTAGCTCCTTCCTCTTCCATCTGAGAAACTGAAGACAGCCAGACAGGTTGTGAGCTCATAGTCTAAGTCTTCCCAGAGGCCTGGTGGGCTATTCATGGATGCACAGTGGTTCTTTATAAAGGGCTCATGTGTAGTGAGGGATTAATTTTACCCAAAGAGAGGTCTTGGCCTTCACCCTCAGCCACTGGGAGGTGATCTCTAGGCACTTGGAATACTATGCCAGGTAGGATTCCACTTTGGATTCTGTCTAACAATGTGATATATAATGGGGGATTGGGGCCACGTGGTATCAGTTTCATCTACCAAGTTCAGCCAGGCGAATATGTGATGGAGTCCCAGTAACATATCTGGACACTAAAAGCTCGGTTAGCTTCCCTGTTAGGCAATACCCCATGTGTACTGCCACCTATCAATGGCAGAAGAATAACATCACCTATGGCTTTGTGAGGAGGTTTTCCCTCTCCAGTTTATCCCTACTCTATTTTACCCCTCTGCTCAGTCCATCCTGCTTGGTTCTTGTGCCATCTTCACCCTTGGACACTCTCCTCTTTCCTGATGTCATTTCCAGAATGACGTAGGGCCATAGTGAGGCTGAGGGATATGAGGTGCGTGGGACACAACATTTGAGGAGGCACTCACTATCACATTTGCATGATCCTGAGAGTGATCACCTCCTCAATCATTTGTGTTCAGGGCCTCACTTACCTCACCTTGGTCCCAGCCCCGAATCCCTGCTGGGTCAGTCTCCTTGGCCCTTCCCTCTTCTCTCTGCTCATCCTCCAGGCTTTCAGCCATACTCCCATCTTGCCTCTTGAAAAAGGCTCCATTCACACTGGTATCCTCCCAGTCTTCTTCCAGTAAACAAAGTTTCTTCTAGCCTGCATGGCTTCAAACACTTTCTTCCCTTTACCTTGAATACCACCCCGCCTCTTACCCAACCTAAAATCATCATGAATAATTCCTCCTCAGCCCTCTAGTCTCAGCTTAAATATCACTGGTATGGGGATATTCTTTCTGATTCCCCAGAGTAGGTCAAATGCCCTAGTATATACTCTCGCAAGGCATCTTTTGTAGCACATGAAACAATTGCAACTATGATTTGTGCAATTATTTGGTTAATAGCCACCAGGCTACAAGTTACCTGAAGCTAAGTGTACCAATCAGAATAATGGCAGGAAACAGATGGTGTAGTCTAATGGGGGAATTGATTTTGAGAGTTTGAGGCACCCCAGAGGTAACAAGAATATGGACTCATTATTTCTTCTAGGTTTGAAGGGGTAAGTGACTCCAGAAACTAAAGAGGGCTATGACTATTCTAGAAGAAACAGGGGCTGCAGCCCTGGCCAGGTCAGTAGGGAGGAAATTGGTGGGATAAATGCCTCAGCCTCTATGGCCAAACCTAACTGGATACAAGAGGTCAGGAAGCTCAGGTGATGTAGTCCATACTTCAGGGCACAGGCAAGGTGGAGGTGGATGGAGAGGAGGAGCACTGGGGGGGAGGGGGTAAATTAAGATGTCTAGCACAACAAGGACCATGTCTATCTTGCTCATTCCTACATCTCTAATGTGTAGCCCAGGTCCTAGCATGGAGTAGGCACTTAAATACAGAGGGTCCAGATAAATGTATATTACATTTTAAGAGGGAAAAGAAGTATTAAAAATGTAATGCTCAATAAGATGAATAAAGGTCACATTTGATTTCTACAGTTACAAGAGGAGTTCAAAATGGTTACCATCAGTGTCAGACACTTCTGATTATGATGAACATCTCTTAAAATGTGCATTGATTTTTTTGGTATTGGTGCTGATTAAAGGAATGAATCCTTCCTTTACCTATGTCCCAGAGATATAGTAAGATCAAAGAAAATCAAGTACCTTCAAGTCACCGTAATGGAATAAACAAATAGGAGAGACTGTCATTCTTTTGATTCGTCTTCCTATTGTGACATCAGTTTCTAAACAAGAACCACAGCTTCTGGAAGGAACCAACTGGAACACCAACCACCCAGAGCCCTGTTGGCCTGAGCACCTGACCTGAGGGTGTCCCAGGAGTATACACTCTTTTTCTGTACAGAAGTTGCTCTTGGTGAGAACACATCTATACTACAAAGACAGTTTATTTTTTTCTTTATTGAGCTAAAAATAAATAAAGACATTTTCTGGCAGCAAAACGCTTCTTATTGCACCTGGGGACTAAAGGTTTATTGCAACTTTATTAAAATATATTAGATAAATTGAAGAGTCATTCTCTCCAGCCAGCTAATAGAGCCACTGCCTTCATGTAGATGTTTTAGTTTTGTATTAAGAAAGTTGTCACAAGTAATTTGGACTGGAGCATGTAGTCATAGACTGCCAAATGTTGATTAATTAAGCCGATGTTTGGATTAGTTCTGCCTGATAGTTTCATTAGGGAAAATGACTGAAAATGTGGAATAAAGTAGCAAGGGAGAATGAGAAAGCATCATTCCATAAGTAAGGTGTAAGACAAGGAAGTCATCCTGTAAGCGTGTGTGTGTGTATGTGTGTGTGTGTGTTTTCAAGTATTCCAGCAATGGATGGATCCATGGTTATAAGGATTATACATATTAATAGTTGAGCTGGTATCAATTTTTCTGACTCACCTTTGGACTTGACATCTCTGTACAATGACTTCTCCAAGTCAAATTGCCAGATGCTCATCTAGCCTTGAGCCGTGAGCTGGAGGACCCCTGGTCACCTGGGGTGACCATTCAGGGCACCTTGAGGAATAGCCAGAGAAAACCTGACAGGTGAACCTGGGGGGTTGTGTTCATTCAGCCACCTAGAACCAGGTAGAAATGTTGTGTGAAAGGCAAGATTCTCAGAGAGGCAGGAAGATACTTTTCCCAGCCTCAAGGGAACCAACATTGATGAAAACTCAAGTCTACCCCACATGTCATGTGCTTTTATGAAACTGTATTTTTGCTAATACCTAACTCAAATAATGAGAGCTTGGGACTTTGTTTGGAGTTTGTATGGATACCTATGGTTTTTATCCTCATAAATTCATTCACTCAAACATTAAACATCGAACATTAATACTCAGCCCTGAGTCGTTCAAATCACAAGAGGGACAAAAATCTTTGCTCATAAGAGATATAAATCTGTATGGGGAGGTGAGGTTCCTACGTCATATCTCCCTAGCCCCACATGCCCCAGCCAACACACTGTATTTTCTAACCCTACTATACTTTTTCTTAATTGCATTATGTTCTCTCTCATTAATGGGATTTTTATCCATGCTCTTTCCACTTCCTGGAACATTTTTCTTTCAACTCCAGCATGCCACCCCCAGTTCTTCTAGATAAACCCTCTTCATCATTCAGGTTTCAGTTTAGCTTAAATTTCATTTTTTCTAGAAAGGCTTCATTCATCACGGACACCCAGACTAGGCAAGAAGTCTTTATCATACACTTCAGAGCATCCTGTGCTTCAGGACCAATCTCATCACATTGTTACTGCTTTATTTGTCTATATCTTCCTCTCTATAACGTAAGCATGGGGGAGAGAGGGCATTTGTCTGATGTAATAAGCCTAATAAATGGAGAGAACAGTAGAAAGAACATGAGCCAAGAATCTACACTTCTACCAATTAGAATGGGGGGGAACCTGGCAAGCCACTTTGCATCTTCAACACCCTCTTCCTCATCTGTCAAAAAGAAATGATAGGAATGACAGTCATCTGGCACCCTCTGGAGTCCATAATCATGTCTGGGCTGATGTAGTTGGTCAAGTGGGCATCCCCTCCCCACTTGCTCCCAGTGAAGCCGCGTGTTGGACCAGAGAGAACAATATCCCAAGGAGAGGTCTCTGTGAAACCCAGAGCAGTGAGGAAATGGGATTGACACCAATTCACCTCTCTCTATATCCTAGAACTCTTGGGGGCCCAAATGAGAGTGGCCTCTGTCAACCGCCAAACAATACCAGAAGAGAAGTGTCATTATGTCAGACAACCAATGGATACATATGTTGGTACCTTACAACAACCAGTGGCCAGGTAAACAAAATTATAATCTGAGCTGAAAGGATCTACTACGACATATTATATAGTTAGCTTGATTGATAGACAGAGAGATCTATAGATAGATACAGGGATAGCTATATAGATAAATAGAAACACAGATACATACATACATAGTTGAGACATAGACGGTCCCTGACTTATGATAGTTTGACTTATGATTTTTTGACTTTATAATGGGCTTATTGGGATATAACCCCTTCATAAATCAATAACCATCTGTATAGCTATAGATACAGATATAGATATGGATGATATAGATATAGATAGATATTGATAGAGATATGATAGAGATAGAGATATAAATGAGATAGACATAACTATAGTTATAGGCTAAGGAGATTGAAATATTCATTAACAGTCAGTAGGAAGTTAACTAACTAAGTTGATGGTTATAACTTCACTGGGTGTAAAACTTGGACTTCAGTCTCAAAAAGAGCCCCTTTCTTCCTCTCTCCCAGTTATTCTCATTTTCCCCATCCAAGAGGACTTCCATGACCCCTCACATAAGGGAGACAGGACCCCTTGCCTTCAGAGTGGGCTCCTTTCATCTCACCCGACCCTCTCACAGCTCTCAGGACTGCTCATTCCTCACTGAGGCTCTAACAACTGCCTATTCCTTCCTCGTCTCCCAGTGAAGTCTTGTTGGCTTACTCCCATCCCAAAATGCGATTTTCCTCAGGGTTTTGTGGGGAAGATGTGGAGGACTGGGATGGTTAAGATCTGCAGCTCCTACACAGCCTCCCCATGATTAAAAGCAGACACAAACAATGTCCTCAGTGTCCACATCCTCCTTCCCTTCCCCAAGGAACCCACCTCCCTCCTCAACTTCCAAAAGAAAACAGCAACAACAACAAATGAAAACCAAAAAGCCACCCTTTAAAGCCAGTGGATACAGCAGCAGATTCTGATTAAAAGGAAAAATAAAGACATAACAAAAGTGGCAAAGATGATAAATTGCTGGCAAGGTCTAAAAGTCCTTCAGGCACAAGTGCTAACAGAAAGAGCTCAAGCAGAAACCCAGCCCCTGCCCTACTCCCCCCTAAACTTTTCTCCTCTACTAGAGCAGCAAGCAGACATTGCTCACTTCTTTCCTCTGAACTATTTTACTTCTATTTCATACAAACTTAACAAAGTTGCTTAGAGGCAAGTCAGTGTATCCTTCTGACCCATTAACCATTGACCAAGCCCAGGAAAGAAGAGGAGCCTCCTTCTGCACCCTAGAGAGTAAGTCTAGCTTTATGGGAACAAGGAGACTAGGTGAAACCTGGTTAGCTCATGAACATGCTATAAACTAACACCTGGAAGACTTGCACTAGAAAAGGTCAATGAGAACCCCAGATGTCTTGCAACTTCACTATGTGTTTTCTGCATTATGGAAGAAAGCGGAGCGTTGGCGTAATGCATGTCTAACTATAACGAAAGGTAAGCATGTGTACGGGTATCGTTTTCTTGGTTATGCAGCAGGCAGGATGAAGATTAGTTGCAAGGGCTTTGGAGTCAGACAGAACTGGGTTTGAATTCTGGCCCGTTACTTTATAATGTGACCGTCTTAGGCTGAGTGCCCCAGAATTAGAACTGGATTCGGGGATTTGAGGATTATATGGACATGATCCCAGAGAGAACCTATAGTAGAGTGGGAAAGTGAGACAAGGAAGGGAAGAAGCCAAAATATAAAGTAGACTCAAGAGCAGGTTACCACTGTGGACACTGGGCTCAACCTCAGTGGACACCTCTCGCAGATGGTGTAACTCATGTCTCAGCACTGTCTTCCAGAGAGGTGAGAATGCTGTGATATTTATCCACCAATCCTTATTCTTTTTTTTTTTTTTTGAGTTGGAGTCTCACTCTGTCGCCCAGACCGGAGAGTAGTGGCCGCTTCCGGCCACTGCAGCCTCGACCTGCTGGGCTCCAGCGATCCTTCCACCTCAGCCTTCCAAGTAGCTAGAACTACAGGCTTGCGCTACCACACCCGGCTAGTTTTTTTATTTATTGTAGAGATGAGGTCTCACCAAGTTGCCTAGGCGGGTCTCGAACCCGCGGGCTCAGACAATCCACTCACTTCATCCTCCCAAGGCACAGGATTACAGGCTGAGCCACCGAGCCGGCTCAATCCTAATTCTTCAGTAGTGGAAGGCTACTCCCTGATGTGTTCTCTGCATTAAGGCCAAGCAGGCTTCCTTACAAAAAGCTTGCTGTGAAAAGCCATCGGTGTTTAAGGGAGAGCCATGAGCATTATACCTTTGCATAACTTAGAAACTCCACTACCTTTACATAAATTAGAAAAAGAAGATAATCATCATGCATATTCTGGATTGGAAAGTCTGAATCTTAATGTAGAGGGTTTCCTTAAGAGGCGTCAGGCTTCAGAATCTGGTTTCAAAACCCACAGCCCAAAGTAGACAACCTAAAGCCTGAGCATCTTTGGGCCTCCTCAAGCTCCTGCCTACAGCAAGCATTCTGAATTAGAGGATTTCATCTCAGCAGCCCCAGCATGCAACGTCTATGCATAGGAACCCAGACTTAGCATCTCCCTTCCCGAGAAACCACATGTATTTTGACTGGGGAAACAGTAAGGTAGGTTGGGATCTGAGACTGCCAGATGACCCATTAGCTTTGTGGCCTTGGGGGTATTATTTAACCTCTCTGGGCCTCAATGTCTTCATATCTAGTCTTGCAATAATCCATCCAGGCTTCTCAGAGATAAAGTGAGGATTAATTTATGAAGGCAATCTATGTGAATGAAGATCAGCCTTTCTTCCCTCCCAGCACCTCAGGCTAACCCCTCCAAAGTCCAGAGCGCACTGCCAAGCGCTTAGCAACCTCCAGCCTCTATGTTGATTTGTGGCATTTCCCAAGAACAGAAATTTCAGTCCCAGCTCTGGGCCAAGAGGGATCACCATTGCCCAGAGCTGGTATGTCCTTTCTCCCTGGGAAGTTAAGATGTGGTGCTAGGACAACCAGAAGCCAGCCAGCTTGGTGAGCACAGGCAGGCGGTGTTCTGGTGAGGCTTTCAGGTACACAAACTGGGTTGTGTTTCCTCATTCAGATACCCTGGCCCTACCCTGCCAAGAATCATGCATCACGCTTCCCTGTGGCCGTTAAAATTGGCTCTGCTGCATTTGTAATTCTTCGGCAGGAATCTACCGCCAAATCAAGGAGAAAAACTGTAAGAGAATGGTCTCCCTCTCTCCCTTTTTATTTTACACACACACATACACACACTACTTACAGGGAGGATCAGAAGGAAAGACAATGGCATGTATAACAAGCAGAGAAAGAAAAAAAACGGAGATGAAAGGAAACAGAGAGAAGCAAAAGAGACACACAGGCAGTCTGCAGAGTGGAGGACTGGCAGGACAGAAAGTCAGGGCAGAAATGTGTGAAGGTGTGAGATCTTCAGAGGGAGAGAGTAGAGGCAGCCAGCCAGGTAGGAGAGAGAGGAAGCCCGAGGGGACTGTGTTCAGGCCACAACTTTAAATCCTAAATGATAGTAATGACATGGTGCACGCTTGCTTGCGTGTGTGTGTATATGTCTGTGTGTGTACACCCCTGGGTGTGTACTCATTGGAGTTAATGGCACTGAAACAGCATAAGCACAAAGGCGGGAAGCGGATGCCCCGGGAACAACGCAGCGGGCTTTTGAGGGCCCTTATTACCCCAAGCAGAGCCTGCACCTGCCTCATCAGATACACTCAATTGATACGAGCTGAATGAATGTTGAGTGCTACAACCCAGGCCCTTCCCAAGAGGGTGGATCACAAGTGGGACGCTAAATGCAGACACAACCCTTCTACCCACTTTCCTCACTTCACTGGTATCCCTGCAAAGATAATCGATAAGGAATAAGCGCCGAGTTGCTAGCCAGGAGCCCTGGAGCTCAGATCCACACTCCTCTTGGGGGTGCTGCTTTCTTTTACCTGCGTTAACATTAGCCATGTTCAGATCTTCCCTCCCCTGCTAGACTGAAGGCACCCTGGGGGCATGTCCCATTTAGTGTTCATTTTTGTTTCATCCACAGTTTCTGGCACAGTACCAGGTGCTCAATACATGCATGTTAAATCAATGAACCGCATGGTGGTATCTGTCACGTGTCCCAGTGCACAGAAGTGGGCTGCAGAGCAATAGCTGTCAGGGTGCTACACACCCAACAACACGCCATGCTTGTTTTTCCTCCCTCCCTCCCTTTCTCCCTTCCTCCCTCCCTCCTTTCCTCTCTTCATTCTTTCCTGTCTCTCTTTACCAGGATTTAGCAAGCCCCTATTCTAGACCAAGAACTTCGATAGGTGATGCCAGGCTGAAAGAGACATAAGCTCTTGGTTCCTCTGATGTTGTGTGTCCACCTAGGACCTTCATGTCTGTGGAAGACCTGGAAGAGCATGGATGACTCCACCGTGTGTCCAAAGGCAGATTAAGGAGGCTGCGTCTGCTACAAGTCGAGAAGCCCTTATCCAAAATGCTTGTGAACCAAAGCATTTCAGATTTCGGTTTTTGGATGTTGGTATATTTGCGTTCCACTTACCCGTTGAATATCCCTAATCTGAAAAGATGAAATCCAAAATGCTCCAGTGAGCATTTTCTTTCAGTGTCATGTTGGTCCCCAAAAAGTTTTAGATTTTGGAGTATTTCAGACTTCAGATTAGGGATATTCAACCTGTGATATGTAAAAGACAAGTGCTGGGTACTAAACGTCAAGCTCCTGCACATTCTTGGTCGAGGAGGGCGGTAAGTGTTACTAATAAGGTGTTTTCAATTTTCCTGCAAAAAGAAAGGTCTGAAAGAAGAAAGTAAGCAAGGGAGAAAGGGAGGGAGGACAGAAGCAAGCAAGAAACCAAAACTACCCAAGAGGGGTTAGGGAAGAGCCCCCCCTCCCAAAGAGAAAGGGCACTGGTACCCAGCACTTTTGATGTTCCAGGTCTCTTTCAACCCAACCCTTCACAACAGCTCTGAGGGAGGCTCTAAGGAAGTCATTTTTCCAATATAGAAACAAGCTCCAGGCAGTTCCAGAAAGTGGCTGGAATGTGGGCCTGAGATCCTAATTTGGGATGCCTGACAAGGAGGGTTGGGGTGCACGCCACTGGGGGCACCAAGTGGTGCCAGTGATTCAGTCCTGCAGGTTGTCACAGCCTGAGTCAGCCTCCTTTCATCTCAGAAGGGAAGGAGTCAGCAGTGGCCTGCAGGACATGGCCAGCCCTCAGAATTTCCCTTTTGCAGCTGAGACCCACAGCCACTCCCTGCCTGCCTTCCTCCCACCCAGCCAGCTCCCAGGTCACACAGCCAATTCATCTAAGATGTCACTGCTGATAGCCACACAGGGAGCTGATGGAGGCTTACTGCTGGGGCTTTTAATCTTGCAAAGTCTTGTCAAGTAGGCACGCCTCAGGATGATGTGACTCAGCGTGAGTTCCGCCCTTCAGGCTTTCATTCTTGGAAAGTCTCAGGCCGTGGGGCCAGGCAGACCAGAGCAGAGCAGGCAGGAAGCTGTGTCTCCACCGTGTCTCAAGTTTTGTCCCCAAAAGTCTGGGCTCGCTCCTAGTGGCCCTCAATTGAGCTATTTTCCTCAAACCAAGCCACCTATAAGCATGTCCTCATTTTCTGTGTCCAGAATGCATTATCTCGAATGTTCCATTGACTCAGCCGGTCATCCAAGGTCTCACACCATCCAGCCCCAGCTTACAAAACAGCCTTAATCCTCTCCAATCCACAGTTACCCCTCTCCAGGCCAGCTTGTCTATTCTGATACCTGTAATTACAGGCCCTGGTGTCTGAGAAACCTGACTCTGCCACTAACCACATGGGTCCTTAAGCATCTCACTTATCCATTTAGTCTCTCATCTTTAAAATGGTCCCATCGCCATCAGAACTCTCATACATGGTGGTTGTAAGAATGAAATGAGATATGACCCATGAACTGCCTACTCAGAACTGAGGTTTGACACTGAGTAGATGCTTGTAGTCAACTGAATAATCCCAAAGATGTCCACATCCTGATCCTGGGAACCTGTGAAGATATTTCTTTACATGGCAAAAAGCACTTTGAAGATGAGATTAAATCAAGGATCTTGAGTTGGGATATGATCCTGGATTATTTAGGTGGGCCCGATGTAGTCACAAGTGTCTTTTTAAGAAGGAGGCAGGAGAGTCAGAGTCAGAGAAGATGTGACAGAAGCACAGGTCAGAGTGATGTGAGGAAGGGGCCAGGAGCCATGGCATATCATCTTCCCCTAGGAACTCAAAAGCCAAGGGAACAGTTTCACCCAAAACCTCCAAAAGGAGCACAGTCATGCAGACACCTTGATTTCAAAAGTCCGCCCTCCAGAACTGTAAGATCATACCTTTGTGTTATTTTAAGTCACCAGATTTGTGGTGATAGTACCAATAGGAACCTAATAGGTGCTCAATATTTGGTTTCCCCTGCTTTTTATCACTACTGCTGGATCATAGGGCCTGTGTCTCATAGTTTTCTGTAACTATCACAATAACTGCCATGATGCCCTGCACGAAATAGTCAACTAGAGATTGCCTAAAAGACAGGAGGGGAAGATATGAGCTCTGGGCTTCCAGGTAGATGATCTAGGTTTGATCTCAGATCTTCTACCCACTCAATGTGATCTTGGGTAAATCTAATCAATTATATGAGCCCTGCTTTCTTTTTTAGTACATGAGTTATGGATGCCTAAAATACAGTTATAAAAATTAATAGTTATACCAAAAAAGCTGGTGTGGGATGAGGTCTCCAAAATGCATGATTTTATTGTTCATTTCCCATTTAATTTCAGAAAGTGCATACATGTCCAAGTGTGTCTTCACTTGAACATTTTCAAGTGTGTTTTCACTTTTTCACAGTAACTGGAGGATTGGTTTGACTCAGCACAAATATAAGAATCCTGCTTTTCCTCCCAATGTGCTGATTGGGACACTGAGTCTTCATTTGTCAACTGGGACCCTATTTAATCATTTGCAAAGCAAGAGGATGGGTCAAATGGTTTCTAAAGATGCTGTTATTCATTTGTTCTGTCATTCATTCATTTTTAAAAAACATTCGTTGGGGGCTTACAAAGCAATGAAGCTACAGAATAAACCCCACTAGCCCTTACTCCCGAGGTGCTTACTGTCTTGTTGCAAGGGAGGGGAAGGAGGGTGTGGAATAAGGAGAAAATCTCTACAGTGCTGTTGGATTCATAATGTGACAGTGAATATTCCAAAAAGCAATAAATCCATCAAGTTCCTTGGGGATGATGGGTGACAGGAAGGGTCTTCTGGCCCTCACCTCCTACACCCTAAAGAGATAGGAGTTCTTCTCTGCAAACCTCCAGGAAAAGGTACATGGTGGCTCCATGAGTCATTTTCTAATGATGGACTCCTGGAACATTCCCTGGCTCTGACCAACATCTCATGATGAAAAATCTCCTTTTCCGTATGAATGTGTCCATTCCATTCAGAAAGCCAAATTCCTCATTATTTGAAGGAGTAAAAAGCAGATGGAAGAGGAAGTGCTGGGCAGTCACAGACAGGGAAATAAAGCAGGGTTTCATGGGGAAAGGTTATCTGAAACTTTGCTCCTAGGACCGCTCTGAGCACACCCAGGTGTGCCCCGGCTGAGGCATCCTGGTTAGAGCAGCTCCTCTGATTGCCTCCCAGAAAGGACTTCCTTTGATAAATTGGTCTCCGTTCCCCCCAGTACCCCCAGTCTTCCTGCCCTGGGCTTTGGAGTCTATGAAAAATGCAGCAAAGGTTCCCCAGGGCGAGGCATTCGAGCAGGACCCAGCCCTCTCCCACTCTAGTTGAAGGAGAAATTTCCCAGAACAGAGCCAGAAAGAGACAGTGGTAGGCTTGTCTTTAATCATCTCCCAATTTGTAGGCAGAGACAATCCTAGCTGGGAATGAGCAGGCATATTAGAGAGGAAAACGCTCTGGCTGCTTAACAAGAAGGCAATGTACCTGTTTTCTATTTCTAACGAGCAGCATCACAAGATCAAGCAAGTCTCATGAATCAGGAGGCAGGAGGCCAGAGTTTTTAATCAACCAGGGTGTTAAACCATCCCACATACCCTGCTGTGAACTATCAGGCTCTGTGCCAGGCTCAGGGGCACACAGTAAGGTGAAGTCCCTACCTTCAATGTGCAGCATAATGCAATCCTCCCTTTTATCTAACACCCCTGCAAAGCGCAGGGAGGGACACAAACACAAGGAAGACGTGACCCCTTTAAAGAGCACACAACCTGGTTCATTAGTTTAATACACATTAGTTCCTACTATGTGAGGTACTGGGCTAGGCCCTAGGAGTCGGCGGACTAGGAGACACTACTTTCAAGAAAGCCACATTTTCTTAATACTGCCTGAACTGTCCTTGACAGATTCTTGGACAGAGTTTTGGCATCCTGGAACCCTAGAGGCCATCTGGTCCACCTTTTCATCCACTGTGGTACTAGGGTGGCCATGGACCTCTTCTGGCCAGTGAGACGAAGTTGAAATTGTTGAGTGGCTCTTCTGGAAAAGCTCATGCAAAAGGGATAGACTCCATGGACATGTCACCTGCCTGGCTTTAGACTTTCCTCCTGTTTAGAATACAGATGTGACACCCGGAAATGCATTGTCATCTTATGACAATAAGGATGAAGCCTCAAGCCAAGGAGGAGGAATGAAAGAACAGCAGGTCCCAGGGTCCCAGGACTGGTAACATGGGGCATTGTGGAGCCACCTTACAAGCCCTTGATGGCCTCTGCATTCATTATCTCTTGCTCCATTATAAAGTACCCCAAGACTTAGTGGTTTAAAAACAGCAAATTCTTATTATTCCCAGTTTCTGCAGTTCAGAAATCTGAGAATTAGCTGGGTGCCTCAGGCTTAGGTCTTTCCTGAGCCTGTAGTCATGCTATCAGGACTATCTGCCGTCATCCCAAGGCTTGCCCAGGACTAGAGAATCTGCTCCCAAACTCACTAGTGTGGTTTCTTCCTGGCAGCCTCCACATCCCGTGGCATCAGCCCCTTCACAAGCTGCCTGAGTGTCTTCACAACAGGGCAGCTGGTGATCTAAGAGACAGCCTGAGCGCACACAAGACAGAAGTCCCTGCTTTCACAGCCTGGTCTTAGAAACAACACCCTGGCCTAAATCAGAGGAGCTGGGAGTGATTGGGAGCCATCTTAGAGGCTGCAGGCCACAGCCTCCAACCTCCAGGTGTCCTGTTGCATAGCACAAATAAACGCCTCTTTCATTTAAATCACTATTGAGTTTTCGCTATTTACAGTCAAATGCATTGCTGATAGAGTCATAATAACAGCAGTTTGCATGTGCGGTATATACTTACTATGTATAAAGCAATCTTCCTTTTTTTTAGATTGCAAAATATAGTTTATTTAGAAAGTGAACTAGAGAGAGAGAGAGAGAGAGAGAGATGATACACCTCCCCAAGGTAGGGAAGGAGGCAAAGCTAGGAAAACATGGCCTGGCCATACCTCAATGAGCACATGGCCTGGCCAGTGCTTAGCAAAGCAATCTTCAAAATGCTTTTCCTACATAAGTTTATAGAGACCTTGCACTGACTCTTTTGTTATCATTGCACTGGTATTTTTGCTATCCCCATTTTGCAGATGAGAAAACAGAGCCACAGAAAGGTTACATGACAGAAAGCCAGGAAGAGGCAGGTTCATAGGCAGTCTGGCTCCAGAGTCCACACTCTTCTTTTTTTTTTTTTTGAGTTAGTGTCTCACTCTGTCGCCCAGACTGGAGTGCAGTGGCACGCTCCCGGCCACCACAGCCTCTACCTGCTGGGCTCTGGTGATCCTTCCGCTTCAGCCTTCCAAGTAGCTGGAACTACAAGCGTGTGCTACCACATCCAGCTAAATTTTTTGATTTATTGTAACGATGAGGTCTTGCTTGCCCAGGTGGGTCTCGAACCCGCGGGCTCAGGCAATCCACTCACCTCAGCCTCCCAAAGAGTGGGATTACAGGCTGAGCCACCGAGCCCAGCGAGTCCACACTCTTAACTAACCACTGTGGTTCTCCCGTCAATAAGTGCCTGCAATCCTGACCTTCTGTTTGGGGATAGATGGATGGATGGATGGATGGATGGATGGATGGATGGATGGATGGATGGATGTTTGGATGGATGGATGAATGAATATATGAATGAATAAATACAAATAGATGACATATTCATTTGGATCTTTCCCTGCATAGGTTGAGGAGCTTTATTGTCATTATTGCTAGTCAGTAGAACAATGGTTCTCCAACCTCCATCAGTATCACTGGAGAAACTGATTGTTAAAAACACAGACAAAAATAATAACTACCATTTCTCAACTCCTCCCTATTTGCCAGGCATCTGTCTGAGCACTTGATTGTCTTCATACATTTTATCCTCACAACTGCCCTATTGGATGTGATTGTTGTTCTCTACACTTGACAGATTTGGAAGCTCAGGCACAGAGAGGCTGAGTAACTGACCCAAGGTCACCCAACTTTTAAGGGGTGGACCTGGGATTTGAACCCAGGCAGTCTGGGATTCAGAGCCCATGCTCATAACTGTGCACACTATTGTTTCTGTGCTATGTTTTATTTCTCTCTCACATGTATTGCTAAGTGGTTTCTGAATACTCTACATGAGGCTGGGATAAATTTGTTAGCCATCACTATCTTGAAAAAGTGAACCTTATAAAGGTACCTGCATCATGACCCCCAGGTCAGAAGAAGGCTATTAAGGCCCCAGCCCATTGTGAGAGACTCAGGGAATGCAGAGAGCAGGCCTTGTCTCCCTCTGACCCTCCACCACTGGCATTCAGCCCTCCCCTAGAGTACAGGATGTCTGAGAGGACTCAGGCTGCTGCCCTCCACCTCTGTATGCATCAGACACGGGTTGACGGGGTGCATGTCCTCCCACCAGCTCCAGAACACTCCAGCCAGAAGCCTTCTGGGCTGAGAGGGCTGCAGGGTGAGTGGGGAAGGGATGGGGGCAGCCTGTTGCCCCCACCCTTTGCAATGCACTGGGGTGGCCCAGAGGCCTGACGTGTCATTGCCGAGCTCCAGGGCAGGCTGTGGAGGGGATGATCTCTGGTTCTCTCGAGGCCCTCTGAGAGCAGCAATGTTTAAAGCCTTAAATAAATTCCCATCTCATTTCAACTAGCTCCCGTCTCCAGTTCGAGCTCTCAGCTGGAGCATGAAATGAGCAGGTGGGGTTCCTCCTGTGACTATATCTCCTCCATGGGCCCCGGGGGACCCACTCGATGACCTAGCAGATCTCTTCCATCACCAATATCTGCAGCTCTAGCTTCTCGTCCCCCCTCCCCCTCCCCCCCCCAACTCCCCCCCCCCCCCACCGCTGGCCTCCTGGGACCAAGCTCTGTCTGTCCCCAGCACCGCTCAGGCTGCATCCACAGATCTCCTCACCCATCTGTGTGTGTTGAAGGAGAGAAAAGCCGTCTTCAAAACTGTGCCCTCTCCTAAGCAGCCGGTCTCCCAGAAGGGAACTGAGGGTTGGCTTTTCATTCTTCTCTGGCTCCAGGAGAGGCCTTCTCACCACTCAGTTCCCTATAAGCCCCTGTTCTCCCTAGCCTTCTTAAGGGTCCTTACAGCACCGTCCCAATCAATTCTCTCTCCCCTTGTAACCACAGACATGGAGGTCCCGCATACACCACATGAGCCAGCCCACCCCAGAACCTTGATGCTGAGAGACTCCTCTTCCTGCAACCTCTTTCCTGGATTCCAGAACCTTCCCACCTGGCCCCCCTCAGGCCTCTGCTCAAATATCACAAACTCAGACAAGCCTTTCCTGGACCCAACACCTCCTCCAGCTCCCATATCTTTTTATTACACTTATCATGCACTGGCACATTATTTTTTATGACATGCAGTAAACATGCTATACAGAACATATATGTATAATATGCTTATTTATTGCTGTCTCTCTGGCTTACTAAAATACAATCCCCTTGAGGGCAGGAACACTTCTATATCCTTAGTACCTGACAGTATCTGGCACATAGGACATAACTCGAATGAATGAATGCATGAATAAATGGCAGGATGAATAAAAGCGTGAGTTAACCCAGGGAAATCAAGCCAGGTGCTAAGAAAAGCTATTTAGGGGCTGTCTAGACTACAGTTTGTGGAGCCAGACAGGCTTTGGAGATCAGCGTAGTATGGTCAGGTTTAGAGCTGGAACTCAGGAAACAGATGGCCTAGCTTTCATTCCCAACTCTAACTTACAGCCTGTGACCTTGGGCAAACCACAGAACTGCTGTGGGCCTCAGTTTCCTCATCTGCACAATGGAGATGAGAGCATTACCACTTAGATTATTATGAAGATTCCATGAGTGGATATTTGTAAAGTGCGTATAACAGAGCTTGGCACGTGGCAAAGACTCTAACAGTGCTAAATACATAAAACAGGCCTGTCTAAAAGAGGAGACTGAGGTCCAGGGAGGGGAGAGAGAGTGGCTGGGCCCCAGCTGGTCACAGGTGGGCAAAACTGCAGCGAGTTTTAACCTAGGGGGTGGGAGGCCTCTTCTTATAGAGCTAATATGAAGTGGGGGGAGGGCATTGACCTTCCAGAACTCCTGAAAAGAAATCCCACTTCAGGCTGATTGGTGAGGTCATGAATGCTCCAACAACCCAAAGCAGACCACTAATGGCTTAACGATTCAGTCAACAAACCAGCCTACTACATGCATGCAGGATTGTGCTCTTGGTACCGGGGACCAGCGGGGTGATAGGACATTTAGGAGCCATTGAGGCTCTGGTGGAATGAACAGAGACAGCAGAACTCCCTTTGCAGTTGGAATCAAAGCAAGCAGCAGGTGCCTGCTCTCCTGGTGAGGATGGGCAGGTTGGAAGGGGGGAGAGTTCAGAGGAAGGTTGAGTGTAGAGCCCAGGGCTCTATGGGACAGCCAGAGGAGGTTGGTGAAGCTTTGACTTCCTGAAAGACAGAACTCCTGGGCAGGGGGTGGGGAAGGGCTCCATCCACTTGGGCAGGGCGCAGTGTGGTCTGGAAGAACCCCAGGTCGATAGCCTGGCTCTCTGAAGAAGGGGAGAGCGGCTTCTGAGGCAGCAGGCTGCCCAGGCGGGATACATTTGCTAGAGAGATCAATATGTAATCCAAACCAGATTGTCCCCTCCTTTCTCTCTCCCTCCCTCTTTCCTTCAGGGAATTTGAAGAGGGGAAAGCAAAAAATCGTCAATGTGAGTGAGACAGAAGGTCAGGATTGCATTGATCTCTGCAGTGCTCCCCCTGCCCCCTCCTGGGAAACAAAGAAAAAGAGTGAGGGACTGGGGTGAGTCTGAAGAGGATCACGCAGGTGAGCGGAGCACCTTCCCTGGGCCTTCAGTGCCCTCCCCGGGCAGGAGGCAGGACAGAAGCCACCAGCAGGGGTTAGCGACCTGCAGGGGTGTTTTTCAACTGTTGATGAGCAACTGGTGGGCTTGGAGAGCATTTATAAAGAAGCGCAGCTGTGGATGAAGATAAACTGAGGGAGAAAAAAACCAGAACTGATCAAATTCTTCACCAACGTAGCAGGAGGCTTGCTGGAAAGTTGATAAAGGCAGGGAGGCCAAAAGAGTGGAGAGCACCTAGATTCCCCTATTAGACACACAGTTACACATAAAATGAGACATGGGTCCCTGACCTTGGGAAGACGTCACACTAGCCGACCCCAGGATGGATCCTCTCAACCCCACCAAGAGCATGGCTACAGAGAGAAAAGCTACAAGCCCGAGGCATGAGCAGCTAACTGGAGGGAGTCAGGGAAGTTTAAACAAAAGGCAACCATTGATCGGAGTCTTCAAGGATGAAGGGATTGGAGTGTAAATGGTTTATTTGGGAAGTGATTCCCTCCAAATATTAATAGGGAATGGAGGAGCAAGAGAGGGGAAGGAAGAGACTTAATAAAGCGTGTGTTATCCACAAAGGTGAGTGATGCCCAGTCCTATTGGGGAGGAGAGGCAAGCACAGGCCTCAGAACACTCCCCTGAAGGGAAGATATTCGGTGTACTTATTTACCAACTCCTATCAGTGCCCAGAGAAAGCAGTTTATTCCCTCACAAGGCGGGTACCAATTGTAAGCCAGAGCCCTTGGGTGAAGAGGTACAGGGGCCGGCGTGGACCTTGGGCCTGTTTGTGTGCCCAGAAAGGCTAGCGACCAAAGGAATAGTGGCTGAGCCCCGGCAGCGTCTGCAGTGAAATTAACAGGGCAAGGGAAGGGCAGGCTTTCAGGGCAGATGGATCAGCATGTGCAAAGACCCAGAGGAGACCTAGAAGGGAACAAGGGTAGACAACAAGGGAAGCAGAGCATCCTAGAGAATGATGCAAAGAAGGAGTGTGACTGGGAAGAACTAAGTCACAAGAAAAGATGGCGGAAACCCAGAATTATAGGACATCTCCAATTCCAGTTTATTTCCTAACCTGTTCAACCTTAGATCCTAGAAGCAGACCCTGAACCCGTGGGTTTATAAACTTTTAGGACCTGATGTACCCTAAGAAATGCAAAAGACGAAGACTCAGAGAGAGAAAGTGACTTGCCCAAAGTCACACAGCTGGTTAATGGCCAAGCCAGGATTGGAACCTAAGACTTCAACTCCCTAAAATATGAGTGGCCCGGCCTGTAACTGTCCATGGAGAAATCTGTCTCAGGATTCAGCCTTCCTACAGAGGGCGTGATCCCTGCAGCCAACACCCACACCCTAGCAAAGAGGGCTGACATTCCTATGTCTATGAAACTTCCAAACCTACAGTAAGGAAGGAAGGCCTTATTCCTAAGAGTGACTCCAGGGTTCCTTCACAGGGGTGGGATTATTCCATCAACAGGAATTAGATACTTGTGCCTGGGTTGGGGGGCATCATAACTTTGGCTCCTATATCAGAAGTACAAAGTGGGACTACATGAGGTATTGATAGAGATTAAACAGCCAGAGATCCCCTCAGCTCCCCCATGGCTTCCTGAGATGCAGGGGCAGGGTAGGCAGGAAGAGGAGCCTTGGTCTGGCTGCAGGTACAACTGAGCCACCAGAAGTGGCTGGCTGTATAGATCCCTGCCCTGCCCTGCAGATGCTGGAGGGGCCCAGCTCCTTTTCTGAGCACAGGCAGGTGTATGGAGTCACCCTCCCTGTGCAGTTCTGACTTCCCAAGGTAACTGAGAGAGAGCATTCAGTCATGTATTCATTCACTAAACACAACTTCACTAAGCTAGGCACAGACTTTTGATCTGGGTAGGAAGCAGTGAACAAAACCAACTCAAATCCTGCCTGGGGAGCTCTCAGGGATGAGAGGAAACAGGCAATAAACAAATGAATAGTTCAAACGTCTGTTGGAATTGAGTTCTGTAAGGAAAATAAGGTGGGAGTGGGGGATACATGATGGGGTGGGCCACGACATCTAGGAGGGCTAAGGAAGGCCTCTCTGGTAAAGGTGGTATCTTCCCAGACACCTGAGGCAGTGAGAGGAAGACAAGCCCCAAGGATATCCAAGAGAAGTGTGTTCTAGAGAGAAGGAATAGGAAGGGCTACGGTGTGAGAGGAAGTGTGTTTGAGGAGGTAAGTATGACCTGAGTGAGAAGAGGATGACAGGAGGGAAACTGACCAGGGAGCAAAAGGAAGGTTGAGACAGAAGTCCTGGGGAGGCCACCTATACCAAGGCCCTCTGGAGGGTCTCCCTTCCAAAAAGAATGAAGCACATAAGGTCATAATTTCCTGTCTGCTGCCAAGAACCCCACGCCATGATAGGGCCTCTGGATACACTGATCCCTGAATGGAAACACCATTGTGGTGATGATTGAAGCCCATCTCAGTGCCCCTTCCTGCCCTGCCCACTCCTCTGCCTCCAGGGCTGGTTGGGCCATAGGCTCTTCAGTACTCAGAAAATGGAAGAAGGCAAACGCTTAGAGATAAAACTGGCTTCTGTAGTTTCCTACGGCCTCAAGTATACACAATGACTGAAGGAAAGGAGGCAGTGTTCTGAAAACAGGGAAGCACATGGACCACAGGTGAAAGGGAAGTGTGACTGCCGTCCTAGTGTGGTTGTGTTCTTCCAGTCTTTCTTCCAGACATATTTAATCCATCAGAAAACTGATGCCTCACTGGGGAGTACGTTGAGAGTTTAAAAATAGAGTGTTTATTTTGGGCAGGGTTGCAGGAAACCTGCCAGGTAGGAGCAACTCCTTGGGGCTGGCCACAGCAGGTGCGGTTAACACCCCCAGACAAGAAGGCATGAGGGAAGGAGCTGCCAGCAGAACCTGGAAGGCAAAGGTCTTGTGGGAAAACTGCCTCTGGAGAATAACATCCTTAGTAGAAAGATGCAGCAGCTTGGTGGGGAGAGCATGAACACTGGCTTCATTCTCCTTCTCTCCAATCTGAATCTGTAGCTGGGGCTTCTTATCAACGGGAATGTCTGGAAGTCAGAAGGCAGGGAGCAGGTTGATGCAATCCATACAGGCAAGCCTCCTGGGGCAGAAGTGGATGAAGAAGGATGAAGGGTGGATCTGAAAGGGTTAAGGAAAGAGATCCTGCAGCCATATGATAGATAGATGGATGATAGATAGATAGATGATAGATTATAGAGGTAGATATAGATTAACAGATAGATAAGATATGCAGAAGATAGGATAGATAGATAATAGAGATAGATGATAGATAGAAATATAGATAAGATAGCATAAGTAGATGATAGGGATAGATGATAGACTACAGAAATAGATAAACAGATAGATAAGAGATGTCGAAGAGAGATGATGATAGATGATAGATGATGATAGATTAGACAGATAGATAGATAGGATAGGTAGATGATAGATGATAGATAGAGAGATGATAGATTAGATAAATGGATAGATAGATATAGGTGATAGGTAGGTAGGGAGAGATAGATAGATAGATACATAGATGAATAGATACATAGATATAGATGATAGATAGATAGATGAGATAGGTAGATTAGATAGATAAATAAATGGTAGATGAGATAGATAATAGGTAGATAAGATAGGTAGATGATTGATAGATAAGTAGAGAGAGATACATAGATAGCCCTGTCTAAATAAACACATATATACATTTATTGGAACATTGCAAATGCTGTTTCATTGTTTCATAGCATGATTTTCTTCAAAAATGAATACCAAGTTGATGAAAAGGGAATTCCTACCTCTAAGGAGGCACCATCAACCAGCCCACCCTATGCACAGGGCACTGCTTCAGGGAGCTGCTTGGGCTCATTAGGCTAACAAGTTGCAGCCTTCTTATTTAGCCAGGCGTCCGCACCTTTCCACCTCCTGCTTCCTAATGAGTAGCGTGGAGACAGGCAGTGGTCCCGTTGGGGTTGCCATGGAGCGCACTGTTCACAGGATCAGGTCTCATTCTCTGGAACAAGGGCTATTTCAGCCCAGTACTCTCAGACCTGAGTGTACACACAAGTTACCTCAAAGTCAATTTCAAGTCTGGCTTCGTAGGCCTGGGAGGGGCCTGGGCCTTCTTGAGAAGCTCCTAGAGGATGCTGATGCAGCAGGCTCCGACTACACTTTGAGTCACGAGTTTCTAAAGGAGCTTTGAGACCTACGTGCTCAAGCTCAAAGGGAGGGGAAGTTGGAGTCATCTCAGGCAACTGACTATAGGAGGCAGAGCTTTCTTTCTTCCCCAATCTGACCTGTCTGTGGTCCTGAAATCCTGCCATTGGCGCCTTGTCGTTGGAATTTATCTGACAATTAAATTCCACTTCTTATGTTGGAAGGGTAGCTCATACACAGCCCTTAATTCCTTGGCTCTACTCTCTTCACTTGTTCACATCAATCCCTCAACAGAAAGCAAGACACAGAAGGAAAGGAACACAGGGCTGGTGTGTTCTGATGAGATGGACAGGAAGCACCAAGGGCAGACCTGGCTGGATTTCCCAAAGACCAGAACTGGAACAGTCACAGCAGGGGAGCCAGGGGGCTGAATCTCAGGTTTTTCCACTCATCATGTTCCCTAGAGATTCGTGGGCTCCCTGGCGACCCTAGTCCCACAAGCCCTGTCTTCCTAATATTAGGGGTTCTTCTTTCTTAATGACTCTGATCCTGGAGTGTTTTCCTCCTAGAGCTTGGCCTTTTCCACCTGCAGGAATGAAGGGAGAAGACCCGCAATTTCACACCTTTGCCCACTAGAATGTGAGAGCCTAGTGTGTACATCTGACATGGTTTCCCCCGGACTTCCACACTAAAGTAGAGCCTCGCACACAGTAGGCACCCAGAAACGTTTGTCAAATGGCTTAATACTTTCCCTGCCAAGGTCTTTCTCCATCAACTTGCCACTATTCTTTGAAGGAAAAGTAAACCATGGTGGGAGACTGGTGAATTGGTAGAACCCTGGGACTTGAGAATTAGAAGGGAAGGAACTTCTGCCTCTAACTCTCTAAGACACTTGTTCATGGAACTCAAACACCTCATTTTAAGGATCAGGAAACTGAAGGCCAGAGAGGGGAAGAGGTTTCCCTATAATCACACAGCATGTGTATGGGAGAGGTAGATAGACCCCTCATCTCTGACTATTAGTGCAGGACTTTGTCTACTTCACCACCCAGATATACTTTCTTTCATTCAACCCCTACTTATTGAGCAGCTACTGTACTCCAGGAATTCTAGTTGCTACGGATCCAGGATAAACAAGAAGACAAAGCTCCTGCTCTGATGGAGTTTGCAATCTAAGGGAGGAGATAGAAATAGGCGCATAAATCAGTAAATAGGCTGGGCTCGGTGGCTCAGTCTGTAATCCCGTGCTTTGGGAGGCCGAGGTGAGTGGATTGCCTGAGCCCGCGGGTTTGATACCCGCCTGGGCAACTTGGCGAGACCTCATCTCTACAATAAAAATAAAAATAAAAAAATTAGCCAGGCGTGGTAGCGCGCACCTGTAGTTCCAGCTACTTGGAAGGCTGAGGCGGAAGGATCTCTGGAGCCCAGCAGGTCGAGGCTGCGGTGGCCGGGAGCGGCCACTGCATTCCAGTCTGGGCGACAGAGGGAGACTCCAACTCAAAAAAAAAAAATTGAGAATTAGGATTTTAACAATTTGAGAATTATGCTTTCACACAGGGTACCCCTTGTTGGAAACATTCTCATTTCCTACCCTACCAGCCAAAGAATACAACTGAGGAGTCTACACACATGTGTATGAGATCTAATCACAGGTGACAAAGTAAGAAATGAGGGCTGCTTACATGTGACACAGTATAGCATGAGATCTTCTCCCACATGACAAAGCATGC
>CAUYQG010181472.1:0-15448 GCA_963574415.1 Tarsius wallacei
AGAACATTTTCAGACCTTGTGGCACATAAACTCATAGAGATACAAGGGTCTTTAGTAGGCTTCAAGTCTAAATAATTCTTTTTTTCTTTTTTCTTTTTTTTTGAGTCGGAGTCTCACTCCATCGCCCAGACTGGAGTGCAGTGGCCGCTCCCGGCCACCGCAGCCTCGACCTGCTGGGCTCTGGCGATCCTTTCGCCTCAGCCTTCCAAGTAGCTGGAACTACAGGCGCGTGCTACCATACCCGGCTGATTTTTTTATTTATTGTAGAGATGAGGTCTCGCTTGCCCAGGCGGGTCTCGAACCCGCGGGCTCAGGCAATCCACTCACCTCAGCCTCCCAAAGCGCGGGATTACAGGCTGAGCTACTGAGCCCAGCTCTTTTTTTAGTCAGAATTTCACTCTGTTGCTTAGGCTGGAGTGCAGTGGCATGATCATGGCTCAGTGCAGTCTCGGCCTTCTGGACTCTGGTGATCTTTCCAACTTTGCCTCCCAAGTAGCTGGGACTGCAGGTGTGTGCCACCATGGCTACTCATTTTTTGATTTTTTTTTGTAGAAACAGGATCTTGCTATGTTGCCCAGGTGGCTCTTGTACTCCTGGGCACAAGCAATTCTCCTGCCTTGGCCTCCCAAAGTGCTGGGATTATAGGCATGAGCCACTGCACCTGGCTTAATTCTTTTATTTTAAAACATAAGAAAATTAAGGACAAAATTATGAACTTCACAGCGACTTGGATGGACTTAGAGGCTATAATACTGAGTGATCTATCACAGAAACAAAAAACTGGATATCACATGTTCTCACTCATAAGAGGACCTATTATCATAGTACTATAAGATAAGAATTGGCAGTAGTGGGAAACTGCTGTGGAGGGCACACCTCATCAACAAGAGTACCTGCAAAATGAACATTTGTATACCTAAACCTGAACTGTACCCCACATCTTTTAAATAAAATTTAAAAAAAAATTATTTAAAAAACAAGAAAATTGAGATCAAAAAAGGAAAAGGGAATTGCTTAATGTCATGCAACTAATTAATGTCAATGCTGGGACCAGATCCAGTTCCCTTGATGGAAGGGTCAAACCGGTTTATATTAAATGACTTGAACATAACTTTCACTTCATTTAACTGAAGTGTTGAGGAAACCATTTTCCCAAAGAACTAAAATGTAATACAATACAATTAATTCCACTTATTTCCTTAGGTTGAGAAGGATTTGACAGCAAGGTTTTACTAGAGGTAGAAGTGATGATGTCAAACCAATTATGTTTGGGAGAATATGAGCATTCATTTATAGTGAACTTATGAAATTATGACTGCTTATTTCTATTTACTTTTGTGAAAAAGTAAATAGAACTTAGCCAGCGTTATGAATGGACCAACACGCAGGTCTGAATTCCCAGGGCTGACCTTGGCCTATCTGTATCTGGACTAGGTCATTCACGCCAAAACACAGGGCCAGGGTGAACGGAGCCATCACGTGGCTCCATTCCGCCCCAGAAGGACACAGTCACCCTTGCTCCTGGTGTTTTCTTTGGGGCTGTGCCTACCTAGCAACAGTGTTGTCATAAGCTTTCCTATGCTGCCACCTGCTGGACATAAAGACCATGGCTTCGAGTAAATCATTTGTCTTCCCATTACTCACTCAGTGTGTTTGAATGTGAAACAGGGAATTCTGGTATTAGCTGCTCAATCTGGATTTAGACATTCAAAACGGGGCATGTAAACGTTATTTATTTTAATGAATTAAATAAAAATTTGATGACCTAATGGTTATTTTAATTAACCCTATGGCAAGCGAAGCAAAAAAACCCTATGAATCTCAACAGACTTGAGCCTACTAAAGTCCCTGTATCTCTATGAGATTATGTACCACAAGGTCTGAAAATGTTCTTAAATTTTTTTGAGCAAATCAGTGAAATAAAAAACACTTCTTCTGTCCTTAGAAAGCTATCCTATCCGGGCTCGGTGGCTCAGCCTGTAATCCCGCGCCTTTGGGAGGCTGAGGTGAGTGGATTGCCTGAGCCCGCAGGTTCGAGACCCGCCTAGGCAAGTGAGACCTCATCTCTACAATAAAATCAAAAAATTAGCTGGGCGTGGTAGCGCGCGCCTGTAATTCCAGCTACTTGGAAGGCTGAGGCGGAAGGATCGCAGGAGCCCAGCAAGTCGTGTCTGCAGTGGCGGGGAGCGGCTGCTGCACTCTGGTCTGGGTGACAGAGTGAGACTCCAACTCGAAAAAAAAAAAAAAAAGTGAAAGAATAAACACAGGAATGGCACTTGCTTAAGATGATAATATTTAATAATGTAAAAAGGGAGCTTCCTTTTTAATTAAATTTTCCTGTTACCCAAACCAATGACTGATGCCTCAAATAATGTTTTTCCCCAAGATTATGGATCAAAGTATTAGACTGACTCCATAATAAACTGAATTTTTTTTCCTAGCTCTGATCACAGTAAAAGCCTAGATACAAGTTGTATCAACAAGAAACCGAAGTGTTTTTTGTTGCAGAGGTCATAGATATAATAATAGTATATAATAATAATATAATAATATTATAATAATAATTAAATAACTAACCGGAATTGATAACATGTAAAATTGAACGATCAATATGTCCTCTCTGATTTTACATATGTTTGAAAATTCCAAATTCAAACGCTACAGAGAAGTGAATAACCTTAAAATATGAGTCAAATATGAGACAAGAGCAGAAAGAGACTGGTGCCTAAGTAAAGGAGTCAATGTGAAATGGTGTTGGGCTCACTGGCATTTACATTGGCGGTGGAGCAACTCGACTCTGGTACTCAGCAAACATGGCCCCTGGTGCCATCTGCATTTATCTGTACAAACCAGGTTATTGTACTTGTACATTTGTCACAAGATAACAAACTTTTGACAACAGAATAGAAAGGAAGAGATTAATTTTGAAGATTATTACGCTTCTATAAAATGTTAACTAAGATAACGGTCCAGAGAAGTAGGCTCTACTAGGTTTTAGCATCTTTCTCGCAAATTATTGCAACACTATTTCATGAGCTAAAATAAGTTTGGATTCACAAGGCATTGTCCCTGGAAAGACTGGCTGGTTTTCCCATGTACTTGGGAAATAAAAGTAGTTGCTAGTGGGTTAGTGGTTATGCTGTTAAATGCCCAGAGACAGTTGGCTTAGCTATGCCCAGTTATAACTAACCTCAGGTTATGATAGGCAATGCACATTAAACAATATTGCTGTTTTAAGTTCTACTCATTTCCATTAATTTTTAAATTTGGAATTTTCAGACACAAAATTAGAGAAATAATAAAAATGTAATCTATTTATCACACAATTTTAAAAATTATCAATTATCAAAATGCAGTCAATTTTTAAAACATATGTAAACCCTGCCCCACTGGGTACTAGGACAGTTCTTGTTACTGTGTTGTTCATTGTTTCTAGGCATTTTCAATGTACAGAGACAGAAAATTTATATATTTTTAAATAGACGTTTTATATTAGAGTAGTTTTAGATTTACAGATATTTTGTGAAGATGGTACAGAGGATTGTTATAATCCTCACACCCACTATTCTCTAATATAAACATTTTATATTAATATAGTACATTTGATACAGCTAGTTAATTAAGATTGATAAATTCTTATTAACTAATGTCCGTGCTTTAGTCAGATTTTCTTAATTTTACTTAATGTACTTTTTCTGTTCCAGGATGACATTCAGTACACCATTTAGTAATCATGTCTCCTTAGGTTGCTTTAGCCAGTGACAATTTCTAAAACTTTTCTTATTTTGAATAACCTTCACAGTGTATTTGTCTGTTTTTTACTCATTATAAAACTGGGGTATATTTTGGGGGGAGGAGAGGACCATAAAGTATTATTTTAATCATACCATATCAAGGTTATATACTATCAATATACTTTACCATTGTTGATATTGACCTTGATAAACTGGCTAAGGTTATGTTTGTCAGATTTCTCCAAAATAATGTTACTCTTGAACACCAGAAAACACAATTCATAAAGAAAAATTAATTATCCGGACTCCATCAAAAATTTAAAACTTTTGCTCTGAAAAAGATTATGTTACAAGAATGATAATACAGGCTAAAATCTGGGAAAAAATATTCACAATCCACAGTCCAAAAAAAGAAAAGTATACAGAATATATAAAGAACTCTCAAAATTTGAAAGGAAAGGAAAAAAATAATTTAATTAGCAATAAGCCAAAGTCAACAAGAAACGTTTCAACAAAGATAACATTCAGATGGCACACAAAGCTACTCAACATCTTTAACCATTACAGCAAAGCAAAGTTAAAGCGCAATGATTTAGCACTATACAACCAGAAATGGCTAAAATAAAAAGCAGTGATACCAACAAATGCTGGTGGATATATGAAGCAGTTGGATAACTTACACATTTCTGGTAGAAATGCAAAATTCGTATAATTACTCTATAAAATGATTCTGCAGTTTGTTTATAAACTAAGCAAGCAGCTACCATGTAATCAACACTTTTACTCATGACCATTATCTCAGAGAAGTTAAACCTTATGTTCATTTTTTTAAAAGTGCATGAACATGTAACAGCAGTTTTATTTACAATAACCCAAAATTTGTGGGGGAGATGCCTTTCAATGGATGACTGGCTAATATGTTGTGGTACATCTATACTGTGGAATACTAAATAGAAGGAAAAAAAAACTATTAGTATATAAAACAAGTTGAATGAATCTCCAGACAATTAGGCTGTACAGAAAAAAAAAAAAGTCAAAAGATTATAGACTATGATTCCATTTATGTAACATGTGATAAAATTATAGAAATAGAAAACAGAGTATTGGGTTTTAAGGGTTAAGAAGGGTTAGGAACAGGAGGGAAGGGGGTTTGATTGTAAAAGGTGACATGAGGGACCCTTCTGGGGAGAGAAATCGTCTGTACTTAGACCGTATGAATTGCTTTGTCTTGGCTGTGATGTTGCACTATAGAATTGCAAGATATTATCATTGGGGAAAACCAAGTAAAGGGTTAATGATATCTCTCTGCATTATTTCTTACAACCGTGAATCTACGATTATCTCAAAGTAAGAAGTTTAATTAAAGTCTTAAGTGTTCCCATAACAAAAAAGAAAGAATGTGAGGTGATGGCTATGCTAGTTAGCTTGCTTGTGATTATTATTTCACAGTATATATATACATATATATATATATAACAAGTTGTACCTCTTAAATATATACAATTTTGGTCAATTGTATTTCCATAAAGATACAGAAAACAGACGTCTAGCGCCTGTTTTAATTATTTTGACAATGGATTATTTAGAAGCGTATTAGCTACTGTTTAGACTGCTTATATCTTCCGGATATTGTTATGTTATGACAGTGCTTTCTCACACAATTGCCCTGTATTTGGATTCTGTAGTATCCTTGATGTTGTCCTGGGCCGTGAGGTTATTAATCGACACTATATAATATTGAAAGGGACTCTCTTCATATCTATGATTCAGCCTAAAGGGAGAATAAAGTTGAAAGATTAAAGATTTTTTTTTCTTGAGCCGCTGCAAATCATATTTTGAAACTGAGTGCAGATATTTACGTTTTGAAAATTCTTCTTTATGGAATGATTGTATTGCTAAGTTGCTGCTACTGCTGATGTGATGCTGACGTTTTCTTTCGTTGTATGACATGATGATGAAGTACAGATAAAAGCAGCTTTTTTTCTCATCACATAAAGGGACAGCAGATGGCAGATCCTCTATATAATCTTCAGTGAATCTTACATTATTTCTAGGGAGAAAGTTGATTCAGATTTATGTTGGCTTAAAGTCTGTTTTCAAATATAAATTTTACAATTTAGAAAAGTTTTGATCAAAAAAACGAACTTTGAATCATTCTTTAAGATCATAAAATTGGGTCGTTTTTCCTCCGTATTCAAGTTTAGCTAAAATTGAATAACATTTTGCTTTAACTTACCCACTAGCTTGCACTTGTCTGCTCACTAGACTATCTCCTCCAATCCAGCAGATGCTAAATAGGTTCAGGAATACAGAATCAGTTCATGAAACTTCACAGAGTAAGTGTATCCTGCTAAAATTGAAGAGGAAAATGATTTTTTTTATTGGCTATTGGTCTTATTACTTTATACTTTGCTGAATTAATTTGCATGCAATTATATGAAACCATTCTATTTTTCATGAGTTCATATTTTATGTTATTTATTATCAATTAAAGGTATGAATAATATAAACAACAATGATCTCTAGATACATCTTTTCTCATAGTATAATAATGCATTTAACATCATTTCTGACTCCAAGACATACATGATTTTTGTGCAATATTTGTGACTATGATATTATTTTTGACAAATAATATCAAGAGGTCTTAACCTGGGAAATATCTATTTTATTTGAATCTAAATTTTATAAGTAGGATTGGACATGATTACGATTACAAAGCTAATTTCACTGAACTCTTGGGAACCATATAACCATATTGTTTTCAAAAAATCACTATGGCTGGCCTCAGTGGCCCATGCCTGTGTTCCTGAAGCTTTGAGAGGCCAAGGTGAGAGAATCACTTGACCCAGGTGTTTTAAGACGAGACTGGGCAAATAGCGAGACTCCTTATCTACAAAAAATCAAATAAAATAGAATAAAATAAAACATTTTAAAAAGCACTGCTGAAACTTATACTAAAATAGTCAAACAATTCTACCATGAGATTATGTACTTTTAGTTATAAGTATTTGAGATAATTAAAAATACATCTACCAACTAAATGCATATATATTTTTTCTTAAATAAAGCATCATGGACTTAAGTGGTTGTAAAAGACATTGTGATACATATGCCTGATTAATGCCAGCAATATAATATGCCACAGTTTGAAATAAGTCATTGCCTAAGCCTAAGGACCTTTGCCCTTTTTTTTTTTTCTGGAATAACTAACTTTTAAATCTTCAGAGGTAAATTCATCTGTGTCTCTGTTGATTGTTTTTCCTTTTAGATATGACCAATTTTTAAAATACTTATAAAAGTTCCCTGACTTAAAATATCTGAGTGAATATGCTAATTTTCACATATTAGAAAGAAATACACATAAACCTGCAAATAGATTTCAATATTCTGTATTCTGGGTAAATTCTATTTACCCAGCCAAATTGCTCTTGGTTCCTCCCACACTCCTCAATGTCTCAAAAACTATGTTTAGCTTATCACCCTTTGTTCTCTTCTTTATATCACCAGATAAATATCAATTCGCATTTTCCAAGATTACACTTTTTTAATATTATAGGGAATTGAGTTTAAGCCACACAATGAATTGGTGTGAAATATTATTAGATGGTATTTTGTTTTGAATCTCTCCAGTTCATATTAAGTGACTAATGAATTCATGTATCTATTGATTCTAGGACATTAGAATATTGACTTTAGAGTCAGACGAGACTGGGTTCAAATGCTAGCTTCGTCATTCACTAACTATGATTGTAGGTTACTTAATCTCTCTAAATTTCAGTCTCCTTCTAACAATGCCTCATTTCTTCTGATAAAATATTTCCATTGCACATTTTAATTTTTTGAAATCAAGATATATCTAAATGTGATGCCAATTGTATGTTGATACCTGTCAGAGGAGGTGACATTTGACAATTTGGTTGAGTTTTGACATATTAACTATTGCCCATACATGTCCAAACAACCAAATATAAAAGGCACCTGTTCATTCAGTTGATACTTCATAGGATTCATGTACAAGGATATCACCACATGCCATAAAAACAATTTTTACTCAGATTTGAATTTCTGATTTTTTCAAATATCTTCAAAATAGTAACATAATAATTCAGAACTGAAATGAGATGGGTCAATGTGTGTTTTGAGTCATGAAGTAATGACTGTCACATGCTAAGAGATGTAATTAAAGGAAGCAAAAATGATCATAACTCATAAAATATATCATTTTCAAACATAAGAGAGGTTATTGTGACTGATTCAAGGATTGTGAAGAACTATCACTGAGTTGTTTCATATCTATTCAAATTTCCTGTTGCCTTTTTAGATGTGGTGAAATTTAATTTCAGAAAACATAGTTTTGATTAAAGAATACATTGTATTAGTCATACAATATAGAAAATGTAGTACACTGCCCTATATTTTAAATAACTTTTGAGTTTTGGTATTAATTTGAGTAGTGCCAAATCAATCAAAGTCATAACACTAAATTATGAATTAAGTATATACTGATAATTCCCAAGAGTTAAACACATTCAGAAGATTATCTACACTGACCATGAAGAAGGATTCATGTAAGAAAAAATTAAAGGAGATAAATGAAAGTACATATTCTTATGTACTCATAAGGATATTATATGCTGTGGTATGCTATGGTATGGTGCGGTATATCATATGCTGTGGTATGTTTCATTTTCATTCCTAATAACTTATGAATTGATGAAGCATCATTTATTCAATGAATTTTAGTATCACTGAAATATGAAATTACCTATCTCAAGACCTGTTATAAAGAATTACAGATCATAGAGTGCCAAAGCCACAGCAAGCACCCAATCAATGTTAGCTAGTTATGAGTTACTCTATGGAAAAATGAAAATTGTCTTTTCCTTCCATTAGCACAGAGCCCAATGGTAGAAACAGTCACATGGTTAAGGTCAGTTTCTGTGGGTTACCTGAGATTTGTATGCATCCGATTTATTATAGAGTGCTCTGGTTAAAACGGTAAAGTAGCACTGGGCAGAAGGTGAAACTGAACTACAGTGCAGTTGCAGCACAGTTGCAACAGCAAACTCAGTCAATCCCCCAGGGAGTTCTGAAGCTTGGATGCCCTTCAAAGATACACCCGATTGGAGCCAATGGGCTTGGCCTTTGTACTCTTGCATCAAAGAGCTATTGGATGTGGGATTCCCTTGGGAAGAGGGCAAGGCAGTTTCATTCTCTTGAGAGCAATTCTCAGAGAGGAACACACTTGCAAGTTGTCAACAAGCAAATATTCCTGCTGCTGTGAGAATAAATGTCTCAGACCTAAAAGGGTATTGGGATAGTGCACCCAGCATCTACTGCACACATTTAGAGATAATGTCAACATAATGATACTCAATAACATAGAGGTATGAGCAAAGTACTTACTGTGAAAGCCCAGAGAAAATAGTAGGGATTAATCAAAGAGTACAAAATTTCAGTTATACAAATGAATAAAATCCTAGTGATCTACTGTGCAGTGAAATGCCTATAGTTAATAACTTAAGATTTTGTTATGAGGGTAGATTTTATGCTAAGTGTTCTTATCACAATATATAATAATAAATAAAGATAAAGGAAGAAATCCTTTGGACTGATGGATATATTCATGGCATAAATTGTGGTCATATTTTCATAGGAGTATACTTATCTCCAATCTCAGCAAGCTGTATACATTAAATATACAGTTTTTCTGGGTCTCATTCATACCTACATAAAGTGATTTTCAAAGAAGAGAATGGCTGAGTCTACTGAATGCATAAGGAAAGATTTCAGGAAGGAGCTAATATTTGAGGTTGATTTTGAGTCCAGACTCCAGACTGCAGAATTAAGCGCATATTTAAAGATGTAAAAGTTGTAAAAGGCGTAGGTGTTTAATAGGTAACCAAATATTGCTGCTTATTTCTAATAAACACAGTGCCTAAATATTCTCACTGCTGAATCTTATATGTACTTGAACAATTATGACAATTTGCAAATTTTCTATTTCTGTGAAAATGCTCATGGTTAACTGATAATTTCACCACTGGAAACATTTTCAGAAATCCAAATGTGTATTTAAGACCTTTTCAAAGTTTTTTGTGTTTTTTTTTAGGAATTCCCTGTTCATCATCAAATTATTTATTAACTCCTCAATATGAATCAAAACCAGTCCATTTTCTATTTTGATAATTGATTTACCTGCTGACCTCTAGTCTGTATTCCACACATTTTCCTATTTCGCAACAGCCTTCACCTTTTATTTTTTTTAATCAGACAGTGCATCATCACTGTTAAGTTCACAAATTCTAAAGCTCTATTACCCAGGTTTAAATACGGATTTCGCCATTTACTGGTTGTGCGACTTTGGACAATTTTCTTAGTGTCTGCATACTAGAGATTTGTGGGCTTAAAATCAGAATAAAATACTTAATAGGTTGTTAGACTTAAGGGATATTATTTCCATATACACTCAGCAGCATGGTTTCCACACACACCTGACAAACACTACATTAAGTAATTTCCTATCACTTAGAAGGTCCTTGGGTCATTTGCACTGAATAGTGTGCATTTTATTTGTCTCTACTGCTCTTGACTAAAGCTGAGTGCTGCAGGTACAGGTTAGAGTCAGCTAAGAGAGCAAATCACATGGGATGTGAAAGACAGAACTTTTCACGCTAAGTCTGGTTAATTCGCTTGCTAAGAATGTGCATTTCTGAGGTACATACTAAAGACTTCAGGTGTTCATTCGTAGACTCCTCATTCTGACTGGTTGTGACTCAAACATTCTAACCTCTGTGTAAACTTTGTGTGAATGCTCAGCTTCAGACCCTCTGATAATTCTCTACTGAGGCTTCAGGCATTTTACATTATTTATGTATGGCATTTTGCTCAGCCACAAATTTAATCCTATACAAATTTCCCTATCTTTCTCTGTGTAGCACCTTCCTCTCCTGTGCTCTGTCCACAGTCCCAGTTGCCTCTGCTTTCCTGGATTCCAGTCTCTCTCAACTCTGTCTGAGTTTCCTATTCTTGTGCTTGTGTCTGAAAACTGTCTTAAAACAGAAAGCCAATGGAATTACAGGGATTATATAGTTTATTTCCCTTTTTCAAGAATTACAGTATTATGATACATATTATTCAATGTTTAAAAACAATTGTCTTATACATTTGTCTGGATTTTTAGTAGTTTATGGCAGAGATGTTGTCCTGTAAGTACAGAAAAAATTTTTATATTATGGCCAAAATTAGAAGGCTGTAATCCTTTATTGAACCAACTCTCAGTATCCTAAGTGCTAAATTTCTATCTTTATTATATTTCACTCATCTATTGCTTTTGACATAGCAGTTATATTTATATTTATATTTAAATTGATATCACTTTCTTGGTTTTTCTGCTGATTTACTGGACACACATTCTAAAACTTTTTAGTTGGAATAGTCCTAATTTTTCAAGCTATCAAACATTAGAGTTTATAGGGCTTAGTTCTTGCATCACTTTTTGGATCTCATCCACTCTCATGATCTTAAATCTTTGGTGATTTTGATGGTTAATTTTTATGTATCAATTTGACTGGGCCACATGGTACCCAGATATTTAGTCAAACATTATTCTAAGTATATCTGTAAGGGTGTTATGAGATGAGATTAACATTTTTTTTTTTGAGTTGGAGTCTCCCTCTGTCACCGAGACTGGAGTGCAGTGGCCACTCCTGGTCATGCAGCCTCAACCTGCTGGGCTCCGGAGATCCTTCCGCCTCAGCCTTCCAAGTAGCTGGAACTATAGGTGCGCGCTACCACGCCCGGCTAATTTTTTTTTTTTTATTGTAGAGATGAGGTCTTGCCAAGTTGCCCAGGTGGGTCATGAACCCGGCGATTAACATTTGAATTGGTAGACTACATATAAAATAAATTGCCCTTCCTGAAGCAGGTGGCCCTTATCTAATCCACTGAAAACCTAAATAGGATAAAAAGATTGAATAAGAAGGAATTCTTTCTGCCTAATTCTTTGAGCTAGAACATTGGTCTTTTGTAGTCTTTGAACTCAGACTGGAACAATGGTTCTTCTTGGATCTTAAACTTACTGGCTTTTGGACCAGAACTTAGACAATTGGTTTTTCTGTTCTCAGGCCTTTGGACTTAGAGTGGTATTACATATCATTGGCTCTCCTGAGTCTCCAGCTTACCAACTGCAGATCTTGAGGTTTTTCAGCCTCCATAATCACTTGAAACAATTCCTTATCATATATTATAATATATAAATATATATGTATGCATGCATGTATATGGGGGAGTTTCTATAAATACACACATCCTATTGGTTCTGATTCTCTGGAGAACCCTAATACATTGATAATTTCACAAATTTTTTCCTCTAGTCTGGACTTTTCACCAAACTTCAAACATATATCCAGCTGTTGTTGTCTAATTTGAATATATAATACAGATAGCTCCAAATTAACATATTTAAATCTCTTTTGCCAAATTTAAATTGTTCCTCCTGCAATCTTCATTTCAATAAACAACTCAATTTTTTCATTTACTGAAGGTAAAACTTTGAAATAATCTTTTATTTATTTCTTAGGACCCTAAATGTGATATATTAGCAAATCCTGTCTCTTCTGCAGTTTTTAAAAGAAAGCATATTAAACTTTAATATAAAAATATTTACATTGCACTGAACTTGTGCTCAAATAATAATAATAAAAATTTGTTCTTTTATGATCTCATACATTATTTGCTCAGCTATGGCTCATCATTTTTATGCTTGGAGTGACTTTTGGCTACATATCTGGCCATGTTATTTCACCACAATAGATGATCTACGATTTTTATTTCTACTAAGGTGCAACACATATAGTATGTTGAATAAGTTTGACTTTTCAAATCAATTATATTTTTTACAAATGTATACACCTATGTAACCCCCCAGAACAAAATATTTCCAAGAACCCTTTATGATCCCTTTCCTGCCAATAACCTCCTTCATGTTAACCACTATTTTGACCAATGTTACCATGGATTAATTTTATCTTCATATAAAGTAAATTATGCTGTGTGCAGTATTTTGCTCCTACTCAATTCAGTCAACATTATATCTGCAAGATTAAATAACATGCTCGCTCATCTCAGTAAGTTCTTCATTGCATTATCATGCCATACTATATGAATAAACTAAAATATATTAATACATTTTCAAAATTTTATTTTCTTAAATTTTGGTTATAAAGACACTGTAATCATTTTATATGTGTTTTTCATTATTATAAGCACTCATTTTGTTGAATTATATATTCAGAATGGAACTGCTGAGTTATAAAGCATATGAATGTTTACTTTTAGTAGGAAAGCCGTCAAAATATTTTTCAATTGTTTTATAAATTTATTATCAAACCAGTTGTGAAATATAGCTCCAGTTGCTTTATATCTTTCTCAACATTTAGTGCTGATAGTCTTTTTCAAGTTAACCTCTTTGGCCTGTGTTTACTATAATTTATTTTGTTCAAATATGCAAAAATTTGCTGTTATTGGATGATAATTATGTCAAGCAAATTTTCATACGTTGATTAACGATTTTAATACCTGTTTGTGTGTGTGAAATATCCTTCCAAGTCTTATCTATGTTTTTATGATGCCATTTAAATTTTTTTGCTATTGTTGCTAGAGTGTTTATTCTGAAATGAGGTTTTTGTTGAATACAGAGGGTGCCAAAAAATGTATACACATTTTAAGAAAGAAAAAAAAAATTGCATTAAAATTGTAACACTGTTCTGACTATCCATGGTAATGCTAGCATTCAATTGATTAACACCATCTTTTGAGCGAACATAATAATACACATTGCTACCGTAATTCTATTCAGCTTTGAAAGTAATACATAGATAACATCTCTTAAAATGTGAATACATCATTTTGGCACCCTACCTTTACTAGTCTGCGTTATGCTTTAACTTTCCTAATGATATCTGTTGATAAACAGAAATTCTTAAATTTAATATCATTTATTTTATTGTATGGCTTAAGTATTCTTTGCCTATCTTAAAGACTTTTTTTTTTTTTTTTGAGTTGAAGTCTCACTGCCTCCAAGGCTGAAGTGCAGTGACATGCTCACGGCCACCACAGTCTTGACCTGCTGGGTTCAGGAGATCCTTCTGCCTCAGCCTTACAAGTAACTGGAACCACAGGCACACTTCACCATCCCAACTAATTTTCTTCTAATTTATTATAGAAATGAGGTCTTTCCAAGTTGCCCAGGCTGGTCTTGCACCTGTGGACTCAGACAGTCCTCTCACTGTGGCCTCCCAAAGTGCTGGGATTATAGACATGAGCCACTGCAAAAGACTTTTGGACATTTCATTGCTTGGCTGATTGCACCTGGAATTTATTTTATACGTTTACATGGAGTCAAAGTTTATTTCTTCTCTTACAGATATCTAATTGATCCAGTGTCATCTATTAAAAATTTTCCTTTCTCCACTCAACTGCAATGTACCCAGTTACAAGCCAGATAAGTGATAATTATTGGGCCTGTTTCTAGACTGTTGTGCTATATTTTATAATTTCTGTCTTTGTGCCAATACTATGATGATAATAATTACTCCAATTTTAAAAAAATAAGTCTTGATATCTTGTAGTGTAGGTTTTCTAACTTTATAGTCTTCTTGATTTTTGCCTTAGCTATTTTAGATCATCTGGGCCTATCTGGGAACAGTTTCTGTTGACTGACATTATATTCCTTGTGTATGAGCCATACTTTCTTCTTTCTTTTTATGTCTCATAATTTCTTTTTGAAAATTGCACATTTCAAATATAATGAAACAACTTTGGAAATGAAATTTGATACTTTTTATAGTGATCGTTGTTTGTTTAGTAATTTTTTTAGTGAATTTAGTAAAGTTTGTATTCCAAAGTCTCTGCTCAGTTAACTCAGTGGTTAGCTAATGATTAGACAGAGATTTTCTTAAACATTCAGATTCAATAAATAACCCAATTTTTGCTTAGTGTCTGTGTTGTGGACATACTTTGAACACAGATGTGTACATTCAGTTTACATCTTTGCCCTAGCCTTTATTTCCTGATTTCACAAAGCAGTCAGTGGTGGGAGTTGTCCCAGAACTGTCCTGAACATGTATATTGCCCTAACTATGTGTTTTATTTTAGATTTCTAGAAATGTGTTAGAGCTTTTTCAAAGCTCCTATGGCTGTTTCCTTACCCAAGTTGTCCTTTTAAGCATTTTGGTCAGTTAATTACTTGTCTCAACTTTTATCCACTTAATCAGACACCTGCCAAGTTAAAAAACAAATCTATAATTGCTTTTAAAAATGGCTTAGGCCGGGCTTGGTGGTTCAGCCTGTAATCCCGCGCTTTGGGAGGCCGAGGTGAGTGAATTGCCTGAGCCTGCGGGTTTGAGACCCACCTGGGCAACTTGGTAGGCCTCATCTCTACAATAAATCAAAAAATTAGCCGGGCGTGGTAGCGCATGCCTGTAGTTCCTGCTACTAGGAAGGCTGAGGCGGAAGGATCGCCGGAGCCCAACAGGTCGAGGCTGCGGTGGCCAGGAGCAGCTACTGCACTCCAGTCTGCGCGACAGAGTGAGACTCCAACTCAAAAAAAAAAAAAAAAAAAAAAAAAGGATTAAAAAATGATTTTTTTACCAAAATAAACCAATTCAGGGAAGATACAAAAAGCTTTTTAAGTGGGGACTTCCCCACTT
>CAUYQG010181474.1:0-31686 GCA_963574415.1 Tarsius wallacei
GTATATACATATTTTTTTTTCTTGGGCAGGATCTCCCTCTGTCACCCAGGCTGGTGTGCAATGTAGTTCCTGTATTACATGGCTTACCTCAGCCTCCAACTCCAAGGCTCAAGTGATCCCTCCACCCAGCCTCTCGAGTAACTACAGGTGCACACACCACATCTGGCTAATTTTTAAACTTTTTGTGGAGATGATGTCTCGCTGTGTTGCACAGGCTGGTCTCAAACTTTGGCCTCAAGCAATCCTCCCATCTTGGCCTCCCACAGCACTGGGATTACAGGCATGAGCCACTGTGCCTAGACTTGTTGTAATCTTGAGCCCACTATTTCAGTCAAGGCCCAATTAAGAAAGCAGAAACCATGGTAGGTGTTTCAAACATCAGGAATGTAATACAGGAACTTGTTATACCTGTGATGGAAGATCTAGAACCAAGGAATTAAGCAGGAATGGTAGGAGTAACTCAGAGATTAATACCAGTCAGAAGCCACCAACTCCCCCTGGGAAGGCAGGGTGTCTGAGAGAAGTCAGGCACAAGGCCAGGGAATTCCTGCAGAGACCAAGACACCAGGGGGGCTATTCTTCAGCAACTGGAATCAAGGAGGAGAAATGCCCTGGCTTCTGCCCTCTTCAACCCTCCACTCTTTTGTGCTGTCTCCCATGGGCCCAGCCTATCTCCTCAGAGATCAAGGAGCTAGAAAACGCAGTCCCTGTGACAGAGAGCAGAGCAGGGGATGGCAGAGCCAGCAAGGCAAAGGACCACCTTGATGAAGATGATGCTAAGATGAGTTTGAAGAGCAAGGCCAACGAGCTGTGGAGTTCGGGGTTGACATGGCGTGGGGAGGGAGGTGAACTAGAGAAAGGCAAGGAGGGTTGGCACTGGAAGTCCAGAAGGAAAAGAGGAGAAAGAGTTGTGGGGGAGGGGTCAAGTGCATCTCTCGGAACAGCTGCTCCTCTGGTTCCCCACCTCACCCTTCCCACCCCTCCCACACTCCCCCAACCCCCTCCTGCCCTGCACCACGGGGAGCTCAAGCAGGCCCAGGAGGAATCGCTGAGCTGTGAGTGACCCTGGGCCGGGCCCAGCGGAGGACCCGCATCTGTATTTTGATGTCATTGAAGTTTGTTTAGATTTAATTCATAATTGATTGAAATGAATGTGTACTTAATTCTTTCCGGTCAAAATGGAATTTAAGTATCTTTCAAGAAACTCATGAAGGGATTTCAGAAAGCCAAACCCACTGCAGGCTCTTGCATCCAGCACAAAGGAAAAAAAGAACTGAGAACAAACAAAGCAGCAGAAAAAATGTGTGTGGGGAGATCGGGTGTGGGAGAAGCGAGCCCAGCGGATTTCTTTGGTAATGTTTGTTTATGGCTGTTTCAAATCAAGGAACTAATTTTGGATTGGGGAGTAAGGAAGGTTCTTTGAGAAAAAGACTATTGCTAAGAACACAACGCCGCCTAGAGTCAAGGGAAAATAAGTCTAGTCACTCTTGTATTTGACTTGTTGATTTTGTGGTATTAACATGTGTGAAAAGAACCCAACTTTTACTTTTTTTAAATTGGAGCCTCACTCTGTTTTCCAGGCTGAGTGCTACCACAGCCTTTACCTACTAGATTCAGGCCATCCTTCTGCCTCAGCCCTCTAGTAGTTGGGACAACAGGCACATACCACCACTCCCAGTTATTCGTTTTGTTTTGTTTTGTTTTTGTTTTTAAATTTACTGTAGAGCTGAGGCCTCGCCCAGTTGCCCAGGCTGATCTCGAACCCCTGGGCTCAGGCAATTCTTTCGCCGCTGCCTTCTAAAGTTCTGGGATCACAGGTGTGAGCCACAACACCTGGCAAGCATCCAACTTTTACTGTTTGTCTTGACCTTTCCTGGTTAGCTGCTTGTGCAGCTAAATCACCAGCCCCTCTGCAGACTCAAGTCTTGAATGAGGCCATCTTTTAAAAAGTGCAGGTGAAGCACTTCTGGAACCCCCATGAACTCCCTGGGCCAATCATCAGGAGTCATGCAAAGCCCAGTGCTCTGCTTCCTGGATTCTGGTGGTCCCTGGGCTGGCTCACAGGCTCTTCAAAGAGGAACAAATATGCTTTGGCCCAACAATATGCATTGATTAAGAGCTTAGAAGAAAAAAACACACATGAAAATAGTCGACATTTTGAAGGCCAGTTTGGCGTGAAATAAATCCTCCAAGGTGGGGTATCTGGGGTGCCAGCCCAGCATACCTGAGCTGTGGCCAGGAGTTTGCACACACACCATAGGATCATTGGTGGTGGCATTGGGTTCTACTCATCTGCATAAGAAAGAAAGCAGAAAGCCTGTTTGAAGCTACTCAGGGTTTTAAAAAAGCATTTTGCCAGAATGAAGACCTCAACCAAGAATAGTTTGGGCTTTTGTTGTTTGAGCCACAATTTCCTATTTAATATTCAGTCTCTCAACTGAGTTATTAATGGAAAGTTGTTCATGGTAACCATTTCTAAAGTGCTGATAAACGCCTCATGTTCAAACACCCAGTGAAACTATGATCTTTTTACATGGACTTTCTTTTTTTCTTTTTTGAGTCTGAGTCTCACTCTGTCACCCAGACTGGAGTGCCCAGCCACCACAGCCTCGACCTGCAGGGCTCCAGCGATCCTTCCGCCTCAGCCTTCCAAGTAGCCAGAACTACAGGTGCGTGCTACCATACCCAGCTGATTTTTTAATTTGTTGTAGAGATGAGGTCTCACCAAGTCTTGCCCAGGTGGGTCTTGAACCCGTGGGCTCAGGCAATCCACTAGCCTCTGCCTCCCAAAGTGCTGGGATTACAGACTGAGTCACTGAGCCCGGCTCGACTTTCTTAAAATGGTAGATTTGCTGCTGCCTTCTAGAATGCTGAAAATGTGCCATTTCCAAAGCACATCTTCTGAGCCAGTCTTGAAGAATGGGCCACATTTTTCAAACTCATGAAATGTAGGAACCTATCTAGGTAAAAGAGGCACTGGTCCACAGAGAGCGCAAGATGCAATTCCCACTTCCGGGAGCTTATGATCACCAGCAAAGTCACCAACTAGGGTATCGGCCCAGCCGTTCTTTTCCCTTCTCCACCCCTAAAGCTCCTCAAAAAGGTATCATTATAATATCAACACATTCTTAACTGCCTCCCATCATCAGAAGCCAGGCACAGTACTGACTATCTAATGCTCACAAAAATCCCAAGTGACATGTATATGAGTCATGCCCATTTTAGAGAAATGATAGTTGAGGTTCAGATAGATTAAGTAGTTTTTCCAAGAGTTACACATTTATTAAGCAGGGGACTGTGATTCAGACTCTTGATTTCAAAGCCCACACTCTCAACCACTACAGTGAGGACTGGCTACACGCGCCACTGCCCAGGTCCCAGTGCCTAAAAGGGCCCAACCTGTGGGTTAATGCTCAACGGGAGTTCTGAATTTTTATTTTGTACTGGTCTCACAAATCTTGCAGCTAGTTCATCCTAGATGAACATTACATGTGGGAGTTTTAAAATATGGCCACAAATTTTCCAGTTCTTCTTCCCAAAGGTAGAACATAACTCTCACCCACTGCTGGAGTATGGGCTGGACTAGTGACTCACTCCTAAAATATAGCTCAGTGATGGTGTGTGTCTTCGTGATTAGGAGTAAAAGGTATTGTGGCTTGTGGCGTGTTTTCAGGTCACATGCTCTGGGAAAAGCCAGATGGCACGTTGTGAGTCGAGTCCCTGGAGAAGTGAGGAACTGAGGCCTCCTGCCAGCCTCCGCATTCAGCCCGACACTCAGGCGACTGCACCCTAGACCAGGACTCCACAGCAGCCTCCTGAGAGACCCTGAGACAGACATCCAGGTAAGCCATGCCTCGATTCCTGACCCTCAGAAATTGGGTCAGATCAGCTGGTAGTTTTAAGCCGGGATCATTTTACATGCTGCAATAGGTAGCTAATCAACCCTATTACCTTGGAATTGAATAAATGAGAGGGATATTCCTAAAAGATGAATATATTTGCTAATATCTGGTGCAATATTAAAGTTAATTTTTAGTCTCTTTAGCGTGTGTAGGTGTTTTATCCTAGAGGACATTTTAGCAACGCACATCAAGATATGTCAAAAGGATTCCTTCCACATGTTTGTTGTGTGAAGGCTTCCTGCAATTTGGGCCGTGGCCTTGGATTGTGACGGTGGATTTTCTGTCCTGAGTCTCAGCTCACAGAGAGCCAGACACATTTCTTCACAAGCACCTCCTCCCTTCTAATTGAGAAGTCTATTGCGTTGGTGTCCCCGTCACGTTGCACCTGTGCCTCGAGGCCTGGCCTTGTGCTTCCATGAGCTCTCACATCAGTTCTCACCTGCCTGGCACCGACTGGACCACCTGGCATCACTCCCCTACAGCTGCCTGGCTTTCCTGCTGTCAGCCAACTCTGCATGGTCCTGCCTGTGGGAGTCATGAGGGATGCTCTGCCCCCAAGTGCGGTTGATTGACTCCATCCCATACCCTTGCTCCTCAGGATCCGGTCACACTGGTTCACAGGAAAGATGACAATAGTTCACACATGACAACACTTGCAAAATAGGTTCCACAGAGCTGTGCAACGATAACATCCAAGAGTCAGAATCCTAAGTGTGAATTCTAACTCACAGCCTCAAATCTGATGCTTGCAGTCAAGCATCTCTTGACCAGGGATTCTCCCAGTGTGCTTGATACGCAGAGGGCTTGCCTGAGCCAGGACCCCAGGCTTCAGCTTTCTCCTCCTGCATGGTAGAGAAACCTCACACGTCAAAAGCTCTACCTTCACGGGGAAAATTTGAGGCATTCTTCCAGCAGAGCCACGGATGAGTGGAAGTTGTCTAGTATCGAAGGATAAGGCAATTCGCCTTACTGAAAATGTAGATTCTAGAGTTGTCTTTTACTCAATTATATAAAGCAAGACAAAGGTGGAGGGTGAGGATTGAGATTGGGAAAGAGGGGGAGTAAGGAAGGACGGGAGAACTGTGTGGCCATCACTGTTCATTCCATAGACCCAATCTCGAGGAAATGTGTTCTCGAGGAAATCTAGCCATTTATTTATTTGCTTATATCTAATTAAATTAATTAATTTTTGGTTTTGGAAGCAGGGTCTCACTCTATTGCCCAGGCTGGAGTGTAGTGGCATGATCATAGCTTTTTTTTTTTTTGAGTTGGAGTCCCACTCTGTCACCCAGGCTGGAGTGCAGTGGCACACTCACAGCCACCACAGCCTCGACCTGCTGGGCTCGGGTGATCCTTCCGCTTCAGCCTTCCAAGTAGCCAGAACTACAGGCACATGCCACCCCACTCAGCTAACTTTTTGATTTATTGTAGAGGTGAGGTCTTGCCAAGTTGCCCAGGCTGGTCTCCAACCCTTGAGCTCAAGCAGTCCTTTCACCTCGGCCTCCCAAAGTGCTGGAATTATAGGCATGAGCCATCGCGCTCGGCAATCATATCTTACTATAGCCTCAAATTCCTGGGCTCAAGAGATCCTCCCACCTCAACCTCCCACCGCCACACCCAGCTAATTTTTTAATTTCCTGTAGAGATGGGGTCTCACTATGTTGCCCAGGCTGGTGTTGAACTCCTGGCTGGCCTCAAGTGATCCTCTTGCCTGGGTCTCCCAAAGTGCTGGAATCGCAGGTGTGAGCCACCACACCCTGCCTCTCCATCTTTCAGAAGGTGAACTCCATAAATGCCAGAGTTTGTGGTGTTGCAGTTGCATTCCCAGCCCCAAGGACAGACCCTGACTCTTGGTAGGCACCAATAAATAGGAAGGAATGAAGGAAGGAAGGAAGGTAGGAAGGAAAGAAGGAAGGAAGGAACTCACCACTAATGGAATGGAATGAGACGGATTGCTTCTGGAGCATCCTTGATGGTTCAAACAACCTTTATGACCCAAACAGTGAGTAGCATTCTCCACCATGTATTCGTCAAACACTGAGTGAGCACCTACTATATAGCTGGAGTGAAGGCGTGACCTGCTACTCTGAGTCCAATCCACCTCCCACCCCATCCATCCTGAATATTACTTTCCTCCTAATGTCGAAGGCAAGGCAATTCTGTGTTTAATTCCAGGACAAAGTTCCGCGATGACAGTGTGTTTTCAAAGTATTTTCCAAGGAAGGGCTTCCTGTTTTACTACAGAAAGTGCTTCTGAACAGGCATCAACTACTTTGGCAAGTAAATTGACTTAAAAATATACCACATAGCTCACAGGTGAATTCTTAGTACATCAGTACATACTTTCCTTGATGTGTTTTAGGTTATTCTTACATGGGAATGTTAGTAAAAATAAGGCAAAATCTGTATTTCAAGGACCTGGCTCTTTTTCTCCTTCCTTTTTTTTTTTTTTTTTTTTGACTAACTCTGTCACCCAGGATGGCGTGCAATGGCATGATCACAACGATCATGGCTCAAGGCAGCCTGGACGTCCTGAGCTCAGGCAATCCTTCCATTTCAGCCTCCTGAGTAGCTGATACTATGCCCATCTAATTTTTTGATTATTTGTAGAGACAAGGTTTCACTATGTTGCTATGTTGCCTAGGCTGGTCTCAAACTCCTGGGCTCAAGCAATCCACCTTCTCAGTCTCCCAAAGTGCTGCCCTTCCTTTTAATTTATTTCCTCAGAGAAGATCAAGTCCTCTTAAGCCAATGTAAGCGGACTCTACTATTTCCTTGTCTAATGCTGGAAGTCAACTTTAGGAAAACTTCTTGAAGGATAAATATGCTAGGCATGATGCAGGTGTTCTCTTAAAGGTGACCTTTTTGCATTAAACTTTGATGATGTATGTAAAAGAAAAAATAATACAGTGCTCTCCAAATCCTATTTTATTGATCATATAGTTGCTATGAATGAAGAAAGCATGCACTGCATGCTTGAAACACGTCCTGGGCCATCCCCACGTTCCGGAGTGGCCTCTCTCAACATGCAGCCCAGCGATCTCTTTCAGGCAAATGGGGCCTCTACTGGGATTCGGAAAATGTTTCCCATTCTAATACATGTCTTTGCAGGACATCTAGAAAGGGGAAGGGAAATACAAATATTTTCCCAAGGCAGAAGACTTCTGGTCAATAGGAACAAATGTGGAATCTGGAAGGATTCCAATCAGCTGACTTAAAGTGAAATTATTCTAAGGTTTTTCTTATTTTTAAAACATGTTTTTCACTCAAGTAGGAGACATGGACAAGTCATTGACAAACATCACAAACACAGTGGTACAGATCACACAGGATAGAATATTCTGTGTGAGAGCAAGTTTTTCTTTTTTAAATTCTTTTTGTTTGTTTGTTTTTTGAGACAGAGTTTTGCTCTGTCATCCAACCTGGAGTGCAATGGCACAATCAAAACTTACTATAGCCTCCAATTCCTGGGCTCAAGGGATCCTCCCACCTCAGCCTCCCAAGTAGCCGGAACTACCAAGCCCAGTTAATTTTTGAAATTTTCTGTGGAGACAGGGTCTTACTACATTGCCTAGGCTTGTCTCAAACTCCTGACCTCAATCGTCCTGGCTTGGCTTCCCACAGTGCTGGTATTACACGTGTGAGCCACCACACCCAGCCTAAAAAATTCTTCATATACTCCATTCTCAATTTTATTTAGCTTATTGATAGATTTATGATTTCATAGGTGATTTGTTTTATGCATACAGGTGGGATTTGAATTATGTATTTTAAAAATGTTTTAAAAGTCTATTTCCAACCCCTCTCAATGAAAATGACCACTGCTTGGGATGGTTCCTCCCAGTGTAGCATGGGAACCTTCAGACACATCCTCGACCAGGGCTCTGCAGGAGGGAAATCCTGCCGGGCCTCGCTGGGAACCCTCAGCAGGGGAAACATTGTGAATGAAGCAAGAATCTTTTTTGTTTGTTTTTCCAGAAAAGAGAGATGCTCTATAAAATTTTTTGTTTTTGTTTCACTAAAGAGAAAGAAAAATATAAAGCTGCTTATCTTCCTCACCTCCTGCCTAGGTACTTAAACGAAAGGACAGAGAGCCAGGACCTTGCTTTGGGGACCCTAACGAAACCTCGGAAATCAGAGTTCACAGACCTCTCTGGGCCTCCACTGCCTCCTCTGTTAAAGAAGGTATGATAGCTACTTCATGAAGTAGGTTAAATAAAATGCAAAGCCCCGCAACAAAACTTGGCACATATTAAGTACTCACTTAAATGTTTTAACAGTGGAAATCTACCCTATGCAGTGTTGACTTTAAGAGTTAACGGTTTGCAATTAGAGTTTGTGTGAGACAACTCAGTAACTACACAGGACTTCTGTGGGAAGAGCATTTGGCCTGGCACCTTCCATGGCGATGGTAATTCCAGCAAACATCTACAGACCGCTTACTGTTGATGAGTCGCCCTTCTGGAAGGTGACAGCATCTCTGACAGAGTCAGGATGCAGGATCTGCTGTCTAGGTGTACACAGTTGAGAGGAGGTGTCCCTAAATCAGTCTTTGCAATACAGCCAGTCCTGAAATAATAATTTAAAACAAAAAAATAGAGATGAGGTCTTGCAATGTTACCCAGGCTGGTCTCAGACTCTTGGGCTTAAGCGGTCCTCTTGCCTCGGCCTCCCAAAGTGCTGGGATTATAGACATAAGCCACCACACCCAGCCAATAATAATAATTATACCTGTGATTTATGGACTCTGTGTCTCGGGTGGTCAGCACTTTGCAAATAATTGTCTCTCTTGGCTCTCATGCAACTCTGTAAAGTAGGTGCTATTATTGCCATTTTACAGATGAGGACGCGGGTTCAGAGAGGCAAAATAATTTGTCCAAGGTCGCATAGGCAGCAAATGGTAAGGCTGGAATTTGAACTCGGGCTGTTTAAATTCAAAATCTATGTTCTACTCATAACACTACATTGCTTCCTTATGTATTAAATAGAAATAATAGTATATATTACTTTTACTAAAATAATGAACATATTATTATAGATAGATAGTAAAAAAATTTGTGAGCACAGAAAGACTAGCTGGCAAGCTTTGCCTGAGGGACTGGGAGAACTTCAGTGAGGAAGTGACATCCGAGTTAGTCGACAGTCGACTGTTTTCATCCAAATGTCATGGGTTTGATTCAGGTATATGGTTTTCTGTTTGTTTATTTTTAGAGACAGGATCTCACTGTATTGCCAGGTTGAGTGCAGTGGCATGATCACAACTCACTGCAGCCTCAAACTGTGTTCAAGAGATCTTCCTGCCTCAGTCTCCTGAGTAGCTGGGACTACAGATGTACACCACCATGCCTGGCTAATTTTTTAAATGTTTTTTGTAGAGACGGGGGTCTCACTATACTGCCCAGGCTGGTCTCAAACTCCTGAGCTTAAGCTATCCTCCTGCCTCAGACTCTTAAAGTGCTGGGATTACAAATGTGAGCCACTGTGCCCAACCCTCAAGGATATATTTTACATGATTTTCCTCCCACTCAGCTAGAATTCAGCAGAAACCTGAATTTCAACTATTTCTTTTTTTTTTTTTTAATTGGAGTCTCACTCTGTCGCCCAGACTGGAGTGCAGTGGCATGCTCCTGGCCACCGCAGCCTCGACCTGCTAGGTTCTGGCGATCCTTCCATCTCAGCCTTCCCAGTAGCCGGAACTACCGGCACGCACTACCATGCGTGCCTGTAGTTCAAATTTTTGATTTATTGTAGAGACGAGGTCTCACCAAGTTTCCCAGGCGGGTCTTGAACCCGCGGGTTCAGGTAATCCACTCTCCTTGGCCTCCCAAAGCGCTGGGATTACAGGCTGAGCACTAAGCCCAGTCAATTTTAACTATTTCTAAACTGCAATACATTTTCCAATGTACTTAATCAGTGTACTGTACTTGGTCACTGAAACTTCCCTCTTTTTAGGAGACAGCAAAGTCTCTCCATCTCTCTCTCTCTCTCTCTCTCTCTCTCTCTCTCTCTCTCTGTCTCTCATATATCAGGGATTTCTTTACATAGCAAATTCCAATACATCACAATACATTTTGTACATGATACATCTGTACAAAACACACATAGTGATATACACCAAAATGTTGACACCAATTCCTTCTAATGTTGTAGGTTCTGAGTTTAATGGGTGCCATTTGTTTCCTTCTATGTTTTGCAAGTTTTCTCAATTGCACACCACTTCTGCAATCCGGTGACCCAGGTATTTAGGGGTTGTCCTAGACTCAGTGCCCGTCCGGTCTTCTCTGCTGCGACTGGTCTCCACCTCTAGCAACCAGCTCATGGAGGAAAGGACTCCAGGAAGAGGCAGAAAGAAGGCCTGAGTGTGGCAGGAGCCTGGCAAATATTGTTAAAGTGCAAAATGCACACAACTCCAGGTGAAGTCAGAGTCTAGACACTCCAGAGCTGACACTCTGGCACACGCTGTGTAGGCAACACGATTCACATCCTGTTCCACAGGGTGCCTCTAAAAACAAGGCCTGTGACGTCCAAGCAAAGAGGGCAGGCAGGGGCGACTCCAGAGCCGCGAATGTCTTGCTAGCTGACTGTAGAGCCTAGATGTGAACATGCCAGAAGAGAACCAGCAACACGTACAGAACCTGACTCTCTGTCCTCAAACCCACATGGGCAAGAAACGCAAGTTCTGTTTCTCCATAATAAAAGAGGTTCACTTCTTTAATACAGAAAGGCAGGATGAGAGTCAAGGCCCATCTCTCCTTGTTTGCGGTATAGGCTCTAAGTCTGAAGGGGCAAGATGTTGAGGGGACCTACGGGGTGGACAGATGCCAGGCTGATATCTGAGATCTGTGTCCCTCGTGGCCTTGGGGATGGAACTACGTGGATGACTGCTTGGAAGGGTCTTGTTCCCATTCCGAGGACTCCTGTAGGTCCTGTGACTGTCCTTGCTGCCAAAGTTCCTCCTGAGGTCCCTGTGTGCCACTTGGCCCGGGGTGGCAGGGGGGCTGTCCATGGGCACACTGGAGTCATCCCCCAGAGCTTCCTCCAGATGGGCTGGGACAGACTTTGAGGCTGCCTAAGGCCCATGCGATAGACAAACTCCATTGCTATTTAAAAAATTATTTTAGAGACAGTGAGAGTCTCACTCTGTTGCCCAGGCTGGAGTAGCATGATCATAGCTCACCGTAACATCAAATTTCTGGGCTCAGGTGATTATCACTTCAGTCCCCTGAGTAGCTGGGATCACAGGCATGCACCACCATGCCTGGCTAATTTTTTTAATTTTTTGCTATGTTGTCCAGGCTGGTCTCAAACTCCTGGCCTCAAGTGATTCTCCCGCCTCGGTTTTCTGAAGTGCTGGGATTACAGGCAAGAGTCACTGCGCCTGGCCCACTCCATTGCCTTTTCTGTTCTGACATCCTGAAGCCTCCTCAAGCCCCACCCACAACTAGGGGCAGTTGTTTCTGCTAACCTGAGAATGCTGTTGTCTCCTGGCCAAAACAAACCAGCAGCTCATGTTCTTGATTTCCCCCAATATTACTCTTTTTTTTTTTTTTGAGTTGGAGTCTCACTTTGTCGCTCAGGCTGGAATGCAGTGGCATGCTCATGGCCACCGCAGCCTCAACCTTCTGGGCTCAGGAGATCCTTCTGCCTCAACCTTCCAAATAGCTGGAACTACAGGTGTGTGCCACCATGCCTGGCTGATTTTTTTAATTCATTGTGGAGACAAGATCTCACCAAGTTGCCCAGGCTGGTCTTGAACCTGTGGGATCAGACAGTCCTCTCGTAATCCCAGCCTTCCAATGTGCTGGGATTACAGGCCTGAGCCATTGCGCCCAGCTAGAAAAATATATTACTCTTGACCCATCAAATGATCCTTTGGGACATCTTGTTCCTGCATCCTCAGGTATTCTCTCAAATCTATTAACTTTGCCTGAGAACACCTGTGGGCTTCATACATTTGAACTCAAGTCAGAAAACCACTTCTTTTTTCTCCAGGTCTGTGAGTCTATCTGTAAAATGGAAGAAGGACCATAGGGCTACAAGAAAATATATGAACAAAGTCTTCAGGGAATAGGTTAAGGTTTCATGCTACCAGTTGTATAAGAGAATGTTTGAGACACTCATGAAAGAGGAGGGCAGGTGTTGACAAGTAGCAGGCTTGGGTCTGCTGGGGGCTGCGCCTGAGACAGGCCTTGTCCCAACACTGTGTGGAAGTCAACACCCAGGAAGCACAGGCTTGTTCTGCGCACACAACGTGCAGATGGAGTTGCATGCGGCTTGGGTTTCCACAGTGTTCAGCCGGGAGGAGAGACCAGGACAGAGGAAGGCCTCCCAGAATTATGGAGAAGGATCTTCTCGCTCTGGCATGACCCCCGCTCTGGGAGAAGCCCCAGGAAAGGTTCTGGGGTACCAAATCCCCATGCCATGCTTCTTTCTGCATTGTATCACTGGCTGTACGTTGTTGTCTTCTTTGCCACCAGTTGTGTCTGCTGGCATCATTCACCCATAGTGACACACATGTGAAATGTCATGAAGGCATAAAACTTAATGAATACATTTTATACATATTAATATTAATATGTATAATTGCTTTTCAGGCAAGGCAGTGGCTTAGCCTATAATCCCAGCACTTTGGGAGGCTGAGGCAAGTGGATTGCCTGAGCCCACAGGTTTGAGACCAGCCCAGGCAACTTGGCGAGACCTCATCTCTACAGTAAATAAAAAAATATTAGCCGGGCGTGGCAGCGTGCACCTGTAGTTCAGCTACTTGGAAGGCTGAGGTGGATGGATCGCTGGAGCCCAGCAGGTTGACTCTGGGGTGGCCGTGAGTGTGCCACTGCACTCCAGCCTGGACAAGAGAGTGAGACTCCAACTCAAAAAAACCAACCAAACAAACAAAAAATAATAGTTTTTTTCATAAATCCATTCAATGACTCTGGGCAAGACAGTTAACCTCTTTATTTGCCCATTCACTTAACAAATATTTTTATTTATTTATTTGTTTGTTTATTTATTTATTTATTTAGTGGAGGTCTCACTCCCTCACAGGCTGGAGTGCAGTAGCACAATCATGGCTCACCGCAGTCTCGACCTGCTGGGCTTAGGCTATCCTTCCACCTCAGCCTCCCAAGTAACTGGGACTATAGGCATGCTTTACCACAACTAGCTAATTTTTAAATTTTTTTGTTGAAACAAAGTCTTGCTATATTGCCCAGACTGGTCTCCAACTTCTGGGCTCAAGCGATCCTCCCACACCTTGGCCACCACACCTGGCTATAAAAAGTGCAATTCTTAGAGCCACATTGCCTGATGTCACTTTTGTGTTTAGACCCCTTTAATACTTCTTCCCTCCCAGTAGACGACCTGTCCCTCTGCCAGCCTCTGTCCCACTCTTTCTCCCCTTTGGTGACACTGGACTGTCCTCAACTGTTTGAATGTAGCAGGCTCCTTTCCACTTCAGGGCCTGTGCAGATGCCACGCCCATTATCTGAATGCTTATCCGACTTCTTTTTGTCTCATTACCCAACTCCCTCCTGCTGTCACTTCCCTGATCCCCAGATTTGTCATCGTTCACATTTGTGTCTTTATTTCTTTAACGTTGACCTTCCCTGCTACATTGCAAGCTTCATGGGTGGGGTGGGACCGGCTTGGCTCACCTTGGCAGCAACCTTTAGAAAAGTGACTAGTAGCTCTCTGGAGAGGCTAGGGGAATAGTCCTTGCTCTAATGACCAACTGACATCTAGTGAACAGTCACAGCTTCACATCACCATTTAAAACCGAAACTCAAGTCCATTTCCTCTATGGCATATTCTGAGTCAAGTATAATTCTGATTGCATTTGGGTGTCCAGCTACTGAAAGTTCCCATGATTCATCCCACTTCATAGAAAATTGATTCGGGCCCTCTGTGAGAGAAGCCCCTTATGACAGGTGATTCAGAATGAGTTAGGAATAATGAATGTCCCTCCTCCCAGGAGAGAACCCTGGAGCACAGAAGGGTTAAGCAGCCTGCCCAAGGTCACACCACTAGTCACTGGTAGGGCTGGGATTTGGAGAAAACTGCATTTGAATTTGGATCTGAAAGGGGCCGTGCGTCTGTTCACGGCGCCATCCTGCTGTGCAACTGAGAACTTTCTTCCCTCTGGAGCCAAATTGTCAGCATGCACTTGTGGGTGTCTTACAGCTCCTCGGTTTGCCCTGGATAAAATGCTGTAGGCTTAGAAAACTAAAGGCCAGTACTTGAACCTTTTTGCCAACAGTCAAAAGTGGGCTCACCCCAGCCCCTCATTTGGAGGGGTGGGCGCCACCTGGTGGGCATAGTTTTGTGCTCTCTTGAATCCTCTAAGAATACAGCACTCTGACACAGACACACATCCATGTGGATTTTAGGCACTAGTTAGATTGTTATGCAACAGTCTACTTAGGCACTGTGCTGGGCTCCTGACGGGTGAATTCTTGCTTTTTTTTTTTTTTTCTTTTTCTGTTTGCATTTAATTTGTATCAAGTCTACAATGAATTCTGATTAAAAGCAAATAGAAGGAAATTTTTTTGTTCTTGTCATTCGGAGTCTCTTCTTTTAATAGTAAGAAAGGAAAAATTTATAAACAAGTTGATGTAAATTTGTGTGCCTTTACTTTTTATTTGTAAAATGGGAATAAAAATAGTGTTTACCTCACAGGGTTGTAGCGAGAATTACATAAATTAATCTATATAAAGGGATAGGACAGTGCCCTGCGCACATAAACATTCCATAAGTGTTAGCTCTTATTTTATTATCTTACGGGGAAATTGGCTACTTTTCTCTTCTAAAGGCTGAAGACAAAGATAAATTTCTCAACTTCTGGGATGCTCCTGAGTGATTCCTTTAGAAAACAACGATGCACAAGAGAGAAGCTTAAATATTACAAGTGAGCACAAAATTCTGGATGAAAATTTTCACTCATCCTATAAATATCTTTTGATCCTCTGCTACATGCTGAGACGGACTGGAAGTCAATGGTGAGGGACAAGAGTCGCTGCCCCCAGAGAACTCAGTCTGGAGACACTTCATTTGCCAGCTAGGGCGCCTGGTGCAGTTTCATGGAGAGGGCTGGTGAGAGGTGAGGTCAGAGCTGGACATCAAGGCTGAGCTTGTCTCAGGGCTGCTTACTAGTCCTTCCCTCCTAGAGATACCTTCCTCTTGCAGACAGCTCCCTTTACCACCTTAACAACTCTCAAGTTCTCCATTCATGGTGACCCACACCTTCCTCCTTTTTCCGGTCAGCTCAACTTTTTGGGAGACCAATATTGTCACCTCTTCACAATAAGATAGGGGACCCTGTTATAAATTGACATCTTCCCAAGTTGCCCAGCCCCTTAGGAAAGCATGATGGCATTAGCGAGATGTCTAGTACAGAATTTTTACATAATAAAAGCACTAAAAAATGTTCGTCTAATTACACTGAATAATCTACGAGGCCCATGGCCAAGCAGTGGCAATGCAGAACCACTGGGGCCCTTTTGAGCTCCGTCATGGCTGAACTATGCTCATTTAGCCGAGACATTCCGTCTCCCAATGCCTGGGTTTCCTAGTCTGTCAGATGCTCTGTTGAACAGCCAGTCTGCCTCAGACTAAGGAAATTGCTCAATTAAATGACAGTTAGGGGGGTGAGAGGGGAACTGACTCTCAAAGGATGACTCAAATTAACCTGACATTTGCTGAAACCCACCTGTATTGTCACAAGTGATCAGTCTCTGTTTTTTAGACTCCTACTGTTAGCTGGTTTTTGATCCAGGGAGTTGACCAGTTTCCAAGTCTTATTGGTAGCGCATGTGTGACTCCTGGCTGAAAACCTTCCCAGCCATTCTGCCTCACTCAAATTGCCCAATTCAGGTCAACTGGAGGACTCGGGCCTCCCCAGATCCCCTCGCTGGAAAAGCGAGCAACTTTGCTGAGCCAGCCACAAATGACACGTTAATTTCTGTTGTCTCACTAAAGCTGGCTCATTCAACCTCTTGTTTCAAAGTCAAATATCTCCCTTCGAGTAGACAGCCCTAAATTTGCAAATATTGCCCCAATTGTTGGGGCTTTCCAAAGTTACTCTGAAAACAATGGCAATATTGTGTGAACTAATTACAGAAGTATGGTGAGATTTTTGTTTAGAAACAAACACGAGGAAAGGCTGGGTGTGGTGAATTTAAAAAGCAAATTCAAGATGGTATGGCTTAATACCATAAGGGAGAAAGACTTGTCTTGGAGTTTAAAAACCAAGATCTGCTGACGGGCTCAGCTGCCCAGAAGGACTGTAAGGCACCACACCTTAAAGAACCGCCCAAAAGTACCCAGGATGGCTTTTACTTACTTACACTTGAAAGTGACCTTGCCGACGACCTTCTAGGGAGAAGTCTTGTGGGGTTGCCTTTCCCCATTCTGTGGAAACCACAGGGAGCTGCCAGCACAAAAAAGGTAAAAATGCAAACCATTTTGTATCAAGAAACAAAACAAACATTTTTAATCTTCTGGTATTAGAAGTGTTATAAAGGCAGGCAAGCAGGCAGGTTTCTAAAGAAATGCTTACTATATAAAATATATTTCGTTTTGTTTTTATCTTTTGTTGAGTCAGGATCTCACTCTACCACCAGGTTGGATTGCAGTAGCACAATCAGGGATCACTGCAGCCTTGGTCTCCTGTGCTCAAGCAATCCTGCTGCCTCAGCCTCCCAAGTAACTAAGACTACAGGCACACGCTACCACACCCAGCTAATGTTTTTATTTTTCTTTCTTTTTTTTTTTTATAGAAGCAAGATCTTGCTATGCTGCCCAGGCTGGTCTTGAACACCTGGGCTCAAGCAGTACTCCTGCCTCGGCCTCCTAAAGTGCTAGAAATACAGGAGTGAGCCACCACTTCCTAATATATATGTTTTAAACAATTCCTTGATCTCAGCAATCCTGAGTTTGAAGTAGATGGTATCTATCCGTTGCTATGCTGCTGCCTTCACCCAGGTTCTCATAGCCTTTCTAGAGTCCGACAATCCTCTCTAAATGATGTCCCTGCCTCCGGGCTTGCTTCTGATCCAATCTTTTTTTCCAAAAACCAAAACCTATGACTCAAAACCAAACTCAGGTAAACAATATACTGTTAAGGGGTTTATACATATGAAATATTTTCCTTCTTTATCTGTTATGTGACTTTATGCCAGTATCAGGTTGGAAAGTAGGCTACTTTATATAGGGGGAGTTAATTAATTTAAAAAAAAAAAATCTTCCCAGTCCCCTTAGTTAGGAAGTTGGCAAGGTTAAAAAAATAAAAAGTCATAGTCTAGTCCTCACTAGGCCAGTGCGTAGTACTGAGAAAGTGTCACTTCATAAACAGCTGAGGAACTAATTTCATCAAACAGCCTAAAATGCATTACCAAGCTTTTATCTGCTTGAGTTGCCCTGTGACCTCTAGCTCACTGAGCATTCCAAAGAATATGGCAATTTGAAGACAAATTCTGTAGTCAGGGGGTGGTCAGAGACAAATAAACAAACACATTAAGGAGAAGAAGGATTACACCAAAGCCCCTGGGCCCAGCGTGCTTTTGAAGCTGGAACCTGCACCAAGAGGGACTGAGAAAATATCACCAAAACGCACACACTTCCTCTCCGCAGGTAGTGTATGAAATAGAATGATTTGTTTTCAAAACTCGAACCTGACTAATGTTTAAATGTCTTGGTGCTGGTTTCAGCTTCAAAAGCACGCTGGGCCCAGGGGCTTTTGTGTAATCCTCCCTTTTAGTAATCCATTTCTGACTTCTTTGTTTTCTTTTCGCGAGTTTAATGTTTAGATGTCTTGCACTCCCTTGTACTGACCCACTTCTGGCTTCTTTGCTCTCTTTTTCACAGGCCTTTTACTTTGGCAGTGTATGAATTCTGGCAGAATCCAATCTAAATAAAGGTCTTATGAGCCAATCGACAAATAGGGCATGTAAGTGAGGCAACTTTGTAATAATTCTGTAAACCAACCAGTATGTACCATGTAGGCGAGCGTGATGTGACCTCTGAAGTACTCAACAAATAGGGAGAGGAAGAGTTTGCATCTTAGGGTATAAAAATGATCGCAACTGCTCTGGTGTGCCTGCTTATTTGAGAGACACCTGTTTTTGCAAGAGCATTATATAAAAGAGCTGCTTCATTCTACCGACCTCTGAGCCTCCAGGTTGCTTCTTAACCACGAAATTGGGGAAAGGGAATCTCCACCAGTAGGTACACACACAGAACCACTGGGACCTATCATTCTTTGCATCCAGAAGCTTCCAGAGCCTCAGTGACTGAAGAAACAGGAAATACCTAGGGATTAGTAGGGAAATATAACAGACACAAAGGAGGGAAAATCGTGAGCCTGACCACCAAAGCAGAGGCGTCCACTCCCCACAGCCACTCAGTGAGAGAAGCCACGTCAGGAGCACTGACCTCCCAGGCACACAAACCATGGATTCCGGGCAGATTGGCTCATAGATCCTTCCGTTTTTCTCCATCATTCATTCAATCATGATTCACCGAGCAAGCATTGACAGGCACACTACAAGGTGCCAGGAGCCTAAACATTATCAAGATTTAGTCCTTGCCTTTAAGAAGCTCACAATGTACTTGGGGGGAAATATAACATGTGCACAAATGATTAGAAAACAAATCAGAATGTGATCAGTATCCTAGGTGACATATAGACAAAGAGATGTGAAAACACAGAGGAGAGAAGTTGAGTCTTGATTTCAAGATATTGACAAGGAAAGAACAGAAAAAGGAGATGGCATGTCATCTGAATACTGAAGAAGTCATGGGGTTTTAATAGGTACATAAAGGGATGTGGTGTGCAAGGGAGAAGGACTGATGTGCGCAGGGAGTAAATTCTGTGACCCTGGTGTATAGGATCCTCTTTTCATTCTGAAAGGATTAGTCCAGAGATCTTTGAGTCTGTCCAAAAAAACAGATACTTCTATGGCATATATTACCTCTTTCTAGTGCTTTGAAGAATAAGGCTACCCCAGGGACAAATAAAGTTTGTATACCAGCAACACAATTGTGCATTGTAGCAAAAATTATATATTGCTGAACGACGTGGGCTTTCAGCCTGGTATGCAATAATAGAGAATACAAATGTGAAATTGCTTTTTAAATTTTTATTTTGAAAAGGACCCAAGGGTTGTGGGACTGTATTAACCATAATTCATGGTTTATGATACACTCTTCCTTGGTCAGTGCATGGAAATCCTTACTTATTATTTGCTTTTTAGTTGAATAGTGATTTCCTTTTTCTTTTCTTTTCTTTTTTTTTTTTTTTAGTTGGAGTCTCTCTCTGTCACCCAGACTGGAGTGCAGTGGCACGCTCCCGGTCACCGCAGCCTCACCCTACTGGGCTCCGGCAATCCTTCTGCCTCAGCCTTCCAAGTAGCTGGAACTGCAGGCACACGCTACCAAGCCCAGCTAATTTTAGATTTATTGTAGAGACGAGGTCTTGCCAAGTTGCCCAGGAGGGTCTCGAACCCGCAGGCTCAGGCAATCCACTTGCTTCTGCCTCCCAAAGTGCTGGTATTACAGGCTGAGCCACTGGCCTGGATAGTGATTTTCAGTCATGTAACTAAATTTCTGCCTCTGGCAAATGTGATATCTGGTACTAAACTTGTGCACTGACTTTAAACAACTTGAAAATCAGGCATAATATAGGAAAAAAACATTTTCCAATATTGGGAAAGAGGCAGTGTTGGGAAGTGATCCATGAGCAAAAGGAATCAAATCAGTGATCAGTAGTCCTTTGATCACTCTGACCTTCAACATGGAGATTCTTTCTGGACTGTGCTCCAGGTAGGGAAATCCATGCAGAGTACAGAGGTCTCATCAAGTTGAGAAGACAGAAACTGGAAAGACAACAAAATCCAGACACACAGAAATGTAAAACAAAAACGACCAACATCTGATTAAAAAAAAATACTAGACATGAGAAGAAGCAGGAAAATGTGACCTGTGACCAGGGAGAAAAGTTAAGTCATTGGAAACGGAATAGTAGTTAATTCATGCTAAAAACATAAGCCAGAAGATAACATCTGTAACATGCTGAAAATCAAACCAAATTTAACATGCTGAAAGCAAAAATGCTGTCAACTTGGTGTTCTATATACAGCAATAATATTTTTCTGAAATGAAGGTCATGGTCATGATGGATTAACAGGGACAGGAAATGCCCTCCTGCATTAAAGCACCAAAAATACAGGCAAGATATTCAAGCCAACGATTTTTAGACACTGGACAACAGTCAGGCACAATAGTGATCACTGAGAAGGCTAATCAGACCAGGTAAGCTCTGAGATGACTCCAGAGAGCAATTCTAGGCCACAGTGCAGGGTGGAAAAACTCAAACAGGGCCTACTGGTATGGGACTTCAAACAGAGCTCTGACTATAACATTAAAATGATGAGGAGACAAATGGAATTTATTTTTTTATTATTTATTATTATTATTATTTTTCGTTGGCGTCTCACTCTGTCACCCAGGCTGGAGTGCAATAGTACACTTATGGCCACCACACCCTGAACCTGCTGGGTTCAGATGATCCTTCCGCCTCAGCCTTCCAGGAACTGGGACTACAGTGTGCACCACCATACCTGGCTAAATTTGTTGTAGAGATGAGTTCTTGCCAAGTTGTCCAGGCTGATCTTGAACCTCTGGTCTCGGGCAATCCTCTCACCTCTACCTCCTAAAGCGCTAGGATTACAGGCATGAGCCACTGTGCCCAGCCTGGAATGTATTTTAAAAATCAAAATTAAACTTCAGAGGGTGAAAGCTAAAATATATAAAATGAGAATTATTGGATGGAATTAATAACAGACCAGATACATCAGAAGAAAAGGCTAGTTACTTTGAAGACATAGAGCTATCCAAAATAAACAGCACAGAAAAAAAAAGACTGAAGAAAAAACATGTAACAGAGCACCAACAATGTGTGGGACAATATCAAATTATCTCAAATATGGGCAGTTGGAATTTCAGAAAGAGAAGAGAGACATGGGGAGATAGAACTTTTTTTGGAGAAACAGTGACTAAAAAATTTAAGACACGATGAAAACTGTAAACAATAATATTCAAGAATTGCAACAGGTATGAGTGGAGTGAACATAAAAAAAAGAACTAGAGAAAGGCACATCATAAAGTTCTGAAAATCACTGACAGAGAACATCTTAAAAGTAAGCATAGTGGGGGAAAAAAACATAGAAGCACGAAGGTAGAAGACAGCTAGCTGACTTATTATCCGAAACTACAGAAGACCAAAACAATGATTCAACATCTTTGAAGTATTGAAAAAAAAAACTGTCAGTGTAGAATCTATATCCAGGAATTCAGACAAACAAAGCCTCAGAGAATTCATCACCAGCAGATGTTCCCTATAAGAACTGTTGAAGGAAGTTTTTTAGACAGAAGTAGAAAAGAAACCAAGAGCAGATGTGAGGCATAGAATACAAAGACAAACAAATGCAAAATTATTTATAAAACACTGGCAAAACAAATCCAATCACATCTAAGCACATTTTAAAAGGATAATACATCATGAAAAAGTAGAGTTTATCCCAGGAATGTAAGGGAAATGTAATATTAAAAATCAGTAAATGCAATTCACCATATAACTATATTAAAAATTAAGACCATATGGTCATCTCAGAAAAAAACATTTGAAAATGTCCACCTTCCAGCCATGATAAATATATTCAGCAAACTAGAAACAGAAGGGAACTTCCTCAAATGGATAAGGGCCATCTACAAAAAAGTCTGCAGTAATATCATACGTAATGGTGAAAAACTGAATGTCATGCCTCCCTTTTTTTTGAGTCAAGGTCCCACTCTGTCCCCCAGGCTGGAGTGCAGTGGCACAATCATGGCTCATGTAGCCTCAGTCTCCTGGGCTCAGGCAATCCTTTCACCTCAACCTCTTGAGTAGCTGGAACTACAGGCGCAAGCCACCATGTCAGGCTAATTTTCTAAATTTTGGAAAGGTGAGGTTTATGTTGCCCAGGCTGGTCTCAAACTCCTGAGCTCAAGAGATCCTCCTGTCTCAGTCTCCCAAAGTCCTGGGACTGTAGGTGTGAGCCACTGTGCTTGGCCTGTCATCCCCTTAACATTGGGAACAAGACAAGGATGTCCCTTGTAAACAGATCTAGTTAATATGGAATGGAGATCCTGGGCATGGCGGGTCATGCCTATAATCCCAATACTTTAAGCGATTGAGGCAGGAGGATTACTTGAGCCCAGGAGTTAGAGACCAGCCCGGGCAACAGTGAGACCCTCTCTCTAAATAATAACAATAATAACTTTTAAAAAACTTTAAAATTCATATTACAGAATATAAGTAAACATGACTTAGACCTTGGGATAGGGATAGACAAGATTTTCTAAAAGTATCTGCTGCAAACATTGATAAACTTTATTAAAATTAATATATTTTGTTCATCAATATATATCTTAAAGAAAATAAAAAGAAAAATGTCAAACAGCAATATTTGTAATGACATATGATTGGTATAAAGATACTTAGTATCAAGAATATATAGTTTCTGCCAATCAGTGATGTAAAATACATAAAATTAGAAAAAGAAATCGGAAGACATTTCTCAGAAGAAACACATACAACCAATAAATACATGAAGAAATGTTTGATATAATTAATAATGAGAGAAATATAAATTAAGACCACAAATAAGATACCATTTTATAATTATTTGGTTGGCAAAAATACAAAAGAAATGTTAAATTTCTAAGCAGAAAAGTCTAATGCAGGCATGTCTAACCCACGGCCAGCAGGCCGCATGTGGCCAAGGACAGCTAGTAATACAGTCCCACAAAATCTTTTAACATTATTTGTTTTCTAGTGTTCATTTTCTTTGTGACCACATGCATAGTTCCATTTTTGAAGTTTACAGTTATGCCTTATTCATGACATCACTTTTTTTTTTTTTGAGTTGGAGTCTCACAGTTGTCACCTAGGCTGGAGTGCAGTGGCACGCTCATGGCCACTGCAGCCTCGACCTGCTGGGCTCAGGCGATCCTTCTGCCTCAGCCTTCCAGGTAGCTGGAACTACAGATGCACGTCACAATGCCCGGCTAGTATTTTTGTTATTTGTTGTAGAGACGTGGTCTCACCAAGTTGCCCAGGCTGGTCTCGAACCCCCGGGGCTCAGGCTATCCTCTCGCTTTGGCCTCCCAAAGTACTGGGATTACAGGCTGAGCCACCACGCCCAGCCCATGACATCACTTTTTGGCAGCACATACATTTATTTGTGAGCTGTTGTTTTCAATTATGAAGCACATGAAGAGCAAATTTTGAATAAACATTTCTGACGAGCACCTTGAGAACTCAATAAGAATTGCAACCACTTCCATTGAACCAGGCATCAATAGATTAGTTTTACAAAAACAAGGTCAAATTTCTCACTGGTTTTATATTGTTCTCATTTTTCTAAACTTTATAATAAAAAATATTGAAAAATAAAAGAAGTCTTATTATGTCTATACACTAGCTATATTATATAATTTATGTGCAGCCCAAGACAATTTCTCTTTACTTGATGCTGCCCAGGGGAGCCAAAAGGATGGACACTCCTGATCTAATATATTTCATTTTGGCTGAAGGTAGGCTGAGTGTTACATGAGAATCTTATGGAGACAACTTCAGGTGAATCCAGGGAAAGGCCTAAATGCTGTTCTAAGTGGTTTGGTTGTAAGTGCCTGGGGTTGTCAGGTGACCTCTGGCCACTCAGGTTCTCCACCGAAATGAATGGCACCTTCCCAGCAAAGTGATTCATGACAGCTTTGCGTCAATCTTCTCTAACTCTTCACAAATTATTGGCCACATGCTTTATTTTACAGGATGTAAAGCATGAAATACGTTTTTCCATTTTCATTTTTTTGCTCTGGCACACAGCTTTCAGTACTTCGACCTAAAAGAATGAGGAAGATGGAGACTTCAGATATGTTGGTAAGTGGGAGAAGTTTTTATTTGTTGTTTCAATGAAACAGACACTTTTATTGACTGAATGAAACTCTTGATCTCTCTCTCAAATGCCTGGAAAGCCCCATAAGAAATAATGGGTTAGATTTCATCATTTAGATAAAAATTGTGTTTGAGGACTCAAATTACATAAAAGGTAGCTGTGATTAAACAATATCCATAGGAATAACAATGCCATCTGATATGAGAAAATACATATATTTTTTAAAGCACCTTCATGTTCTCTTTTCGTATTGACAACAATTCTGTGAAGCGAGGTAAATGCTATTATTCCTATTTACTGAGCAAGAAATTGAGAGACAAAGATTAAATGACTTAGCCTAAACCAGATGGTTTCTTAACGGTCAAGCTAGAATCAAAACTCATTTGTTCTGATTCAGAAGCCAATGATCTCATTCTCTCCTCTCTCTATTCCTTCTTCTTTCTTCCCTCTCTTCCTTTCTTTCCTTAATATTAATTTTAATAGCTTTGGGAGGCTGAGGTGAGTGGATTGCCTGAGCCCGCGGGTTCGAGACCTGCCTGGGCAACTTGGCGAGACCTCATCTCTACAATAAATCAAAAATTAGCCCGGTGTGGTAGCATGCACCTGTAGTTCCAGCTACTCGGAAGGCTGAGGCGGAAAGATCGCCGGAGCCCATCAGGTCGAGGCTGCAGTGGCCGGGAGCGACCACTGCACTCCAGTCTGGGTGACAGTGAGACTCTAACTCAAAAAAAAAAAAATTTTTTTTAATAGCTTCTTTTTTGAATTGGGGAGTCTTACTCTGTCACCCAGACTAGAGGGCAGGGGTGTAATCACAGCTCACCACAGCTTCAGCCTCCTGAGCTCAGGCAATCCTTCTGCCTCGGTCTTCTGAGTAGCTGGGACTTCAGGCATGTGCCACCATGCCCGGCTAACTTTTTTATTTTTTGTAGAGACAAGGTCTTACTAAGTTGCCCAGGTTGGTCTTGAACTTCTGAGCTCAAGCAATCCTCTCACCTCGGGCTTCCAAAGTGCTGGGATTATAGACGTGAGTCACCGTGCCCAGCAATTTTAATAGCTTTTAAAAGTACATATTTATTGTGGAGGATTTAGAAAAACATGAAGAAGAAATTAAAATCACTCACAATCCTACCATATAAATAACCAACAGTAAAATATTAGTATATGGTTGCTAGTCTTTTTCTCTGTGCATATATGGTTTTAAAATAGGGGCCACACTTTCATATAGCTTTTGTCACATGCTTTTTCAGCTAATAATACAATTTAAATATTTTTTTAAATTATTATTTTTCCCCAAATACAATTGTTGGCTGCATAATATTGCAATATACAGATATACTATAACTCATTGAACCAGTCCACTCTACTGTTTTAGATTGGTTTCCATCTTTACCTTTGAAAACAGCACTGCACATATACATAAATAAATCTTTGTGTACACCTCTGGTCCTTTTGTAATGACCTTGTCTTAGAAGCAGCATTTCTGACATACTTTTTTGTAGTCTAATACATATCATCAATTTACCATTCAGAAAAACCTTACCTTCAGTTGTGCACATGAGCAGCGCCCATTCCCAGGAATCTTTGCCAATGTTGTTATTACCATAAAAACAATGGCTAGATCCTTAAAGATTATCTTCATTCACTTATTCTTTTGACAGATACTTAGTGAGCAATTTATTCTTTTGACAGATACTTAGTGAGATACTTACGTGCCAGGCCCAGGGTTGGGTGTTAAAAGTGGTCCCTCTCCTCAAGGAATGACAGCCCAGTGGGAGTTATATTCAAGTACGTGATTATACCTCTGTTCTCACACAGGATTGTAGGTGCACAAAGAAAAGATGCTTCCTCCTGGGGACCATGGGAGGCCCCTGGTGGAAGCACGCCTAAGGTTAGACTTCATGGGTGAGTAAGAGAGAGTGGGTCCAGGGTGGTAAAGGGATTCTGGGCAGAAGGAACAGCACTTACAAATAGAAGAGTGAATATGATGCCTGGGTTCAAACACCTTCAATCAATAAAGTCCAACTTAAGCCAGCTAAGCCATGAGCCAGTTTATGATTGTATGTGACAAGAAGATCTTCTGCAGATGGGCCTCGGACAGAGTCCATGAGGCCCAGCTCCTGTCTTTTCCTTTAGCCCTTCCCTCCTCCTCATGTTCAGCTCCACCCTCGGCATAAGAAAACATCCCATCTTCTCCACGTGACTCCTAGGGAGTGAAAAAACCTTTCTCTGTTGACCCCAAGCAGACGACTTCCCCTCATGTCTGTTGGCCAGGCTCGGGTCAAGTGCTCCTTCCCAATCAGATTGCTAGCTCAGGAGTAAGAGTTCCATGTTCAGTGTAGACTAGTGACCTGGGAAGTTGGTGAGTCAACTCCACATCCATCACATGAAGAACTGTCAAGAATTAGATATGGCTGCGGCACAGATTGGAGGCACCAGACGAGAACGGAACAAAAGACCACTTCATGAAGGCCCCATGCTTATAACACTGGCGGTGTTATAAGCATGAGCCACTGTGTGGGGTCTCCAATTACAGCCTTAACTTTTTTTAAAAAGCAAAGAATAAACAATACTACCACTTGCGCACAAACACACATCCCCTAATAAAATACCTCTATGAGTTTACCCCAGCTGCCTGTAAGAGTTGCCTTTGGAGAGCAGTAGGAATGGGTGTCTGGAGAGTGGAGGGGAGGGCCTACTTTTCATCTTTCTCTTCTTTCGTGTCCAGTTTGCAACCACCAGTAATAAGAAGTGGTTTTTTGCAGGGAAGAGGGGAGGGTGATCTCTCAGGTCACATTATGCGCATTGGCGCCCGCCTCTGCCTGCCTGTGAGGTGGGCCCTAGGCTTGGGGAAGACTAGGTGGGAGAAAGAGAATCATGAAGAAAGAAGCAGTGGGAAGGGCGCTCTGGTACCTCTGCTCCTAAGGGCGTGGCCTCTGCTCCTGGGGGCACGGCCTCTGCTCTAGGGGCGTGGCCTCTGCAGGTAACAGGAAGGGCAGGTGATATTCTTGCCTTTCAGGGTTGCTCTGAGTAGCCAGGAAATCATGAAGCGCTTCATAATGGCCAAAAAATATTTAAAAGTAGTATATTTATTCAGCAAACATTCATTAAACATTTACCACACTCCAAGCACTGGGCTAAAACTGTAATTATTTTAGTATTTTTTTAAAAAATTATTTCCTCTTATAAATGAGTGTTTATGACTGTTCACTGTTAAGGCTGTTTCTTGCTAAAAGCCAGTTGCCCATCTATCTGTGCCCTTAACCATCCCTGAGGCCTCACCCACTCCTGACTGACTTTTGTTTATACTCCATTAACTAGAACCGAAATTACCAGACGGTCCAGGGACCTGACTCAGCCTCCAGACATGTTTTATTTGCTCACAGAGTCTTTCAGTATTTTTGATCTGCTAGATGACATTATTACAAAAGATCAGAAACTTTTAAAACCCAGATTTTGAACTTTTCTGGAAAAATCGGAAAATCTGGCAACAATGGGCCTCAGGGCAACAGTGACCAAGCAGGACTGACCTCTTTGGCCAGGCTTTGTGCGTGCTGTCTTTTGACATGGTCCACTCCCATGCCACGTAGGTCAGAGTTTTCCACACTTTCTAGAGTAATGCCTGGGAGGTGCTCTGTGATGACTGCTCACTACTTCCATGGCTTATGAGTGAGCGTGGAAGCAGAGGGAGCTTTTCTATTCCTGTCAGCACTGGCAGGTTGGTGTTCATTGACCACGTCCAGTTCTGAGACCCACCGCTGGAGAGAAGCAGGCGACTCAGCCAAGACACATGAAGGAGACAGTGATTAAAAGACTGGGAAACACAATCAATGAGGTTTAAGAAACTGGATATTTTCCTGGAATAAAAAAGGATAGAGTTGTATCCCTCAAGTGTCCAAGGGGTAATGATGAGGAGTGTGACACCAGCTGCTCTCCATCCCAAGCCCACTGGAGGAAACATGTTTATTCCGTGACAAGAGGAACGTGGCTCGGTGATGAGATGCTTTACTGAGGACTCAGGGTCAGAGAGGCCTCCATCTGCCTCAGGCCATCACAAAGGTCAGCCTAGATGTTTCTGTCTGAAACTCAAAAAGTAAATTGGTGACTCCTTGAATTCCTTCTCAGCTTTAATTCGTAATGTCTGCCTCTACCACATTCTCTTTTACTTCTGTAGGCTTATCAGAAGAAAGAAAGAGCATTCCTAATGAGAAAACATAGCATGAGTCACTTAAAATTCTCCTTAGCAACACCTATCCTTGATGTTACCACACTGAGAAATGAATGTCTACTCTTTCTAAATACACAATTAGAACACAGCTGGAGGTACTTATGAGTCTTTCCCAAGGTTAACTTTTTACCAGTCAAACTGCCATGGCTGTAGTTGGCTCAACAGGTTAGGAGAATGGTTTGGAGGACTTTGTCAATCACAGTACTGATGCAGATAAAAAACAGTCCCAGATTTTTCACTGTTAGTCATCTTCACTTCATTTCAAAGATTATGGCAGATTTTCTCATCTCTACCTGTTGTGAATTCTGTGAGTCAACACAGAAGAGCCAGAGAAGTTTCTCAGGATGTCACAACTCCTGGACAGCATGTGGTTCAATAGATGAGGACACAGATTCTGGCTGATAAATGGCTATGGGACATGTAACCCTGCAAAATAACAATGGCCACCCTTTATTGGGAGCCAAGTGCTTTTCATTCTAATCTTCGTCATGGCCCTGTGAGGTAGGTATCGATACTCTCACCTGGTAGGTCAGAACAGAGGCAGAGAGTGAGTCACCTTCCAAGGTCACATAGCTAGCAAGTAGTGACATCTGAATGCAAGTCCAAATGCAAGTTCAAATTGCTTGACTCTGAAGCCTGTGCTGCTTTCTTGTGACTGCTCTGCTCTTTGCCTGTGGACTCCGTTGGTGGAATGTGCTAGCCAGGATGTCCAGAGGGGGACCAGGCAACACAAGGTGTGATTTGGCCACCATAGTGTTGTTCACCGAGCGAGCTCATCAGCTCCCAAGATGAATAAAGGCGGAGTCTGGTAGGGACCAGCCCAGTTCAATAGCCTTGCTGCTTTCGGCATTTGCAGTTCCCCCTTCCACCTTCCTCGTGCAGTCAGCTGTTGAACTCTTTTGGCCAATAGCTCCGTGTCTTCAGAGCTTCTGCTGCTTCATGCCCACCAGTAAGCCAGACCTTCCTCAAGATTCTTTTAAAATTATGTTTGTAGAGACAGGGTTTTACTATGTTGCCCAGGCTGGTTTTGGACTCTTGGCCTCAAGCAATCATCCTGCCTCGGCGTCCTGAGTAAGCTGGAACCACAGGTGAACACAGCCATGCCCAGCTAATTTTTTGTGTGTTTTGTTTTTTTGTAGAGATGGGATCTCGTATGTTGCCCAGACTGGTCTCAAACTCCTGTCCTCTAGTGACCCTCCCACCTCAGCCTCCAAAGCTCTAGCATTACAGGCGTGACTTCCTCAGTATTCGTTAAGCAATCCTGACTCTAAGAAGTGTTCCTATAGAGTGGTCAGTATATTGTGAGCCAGCATCACGTGGACTACTGGCTCACAATATAAATTCCTGAGCCCCACTACTGATCTACTGAGTTGAAATCTCCAGGGGTGAATCTATATACTCAGCAAGTGTCTCAAGTCATTTGTATATGACGAGACTTTGAGAATGACTGCTCCTAAAGCAGAGGTCTCTAACCTCAGATGTACACTGTAGTCACCTGGGGAAATGACTTCTGGGCATCACCTCCCAGGATTCAGATTTGTCTGGGATGTGGTGGGCATCAGATTTCTATGAGCTTTCCAAGAAATTCTGCGGCCAAGACTAGAACCACTGTTCAAGACCCAGAGCGCTGGTCCTCAAACCCGAGCTGGTCCTCAAACCTGTTGCCATCAGAGACTCCTGGAGGTCTCAGTCAAGTGCAGGTTGCCGGGCCTGCTTCCAGAGTCGCCGGTTCATTAGGTCTCAGGAAGGACCTGAGAATTTGCATTTCTGACAAAATCCCCAGGTGGTGCCGATGCTGCTGCTCTAGGAAGCATACTGTATTTTTATTTTATTTTGTTTTAGTTTTGGGGGTACATGTGTAGGTTTGTTATATGGGTTTATTGCATGATGGTGAGGTTTGGGCTTCTATTGAGCCCGTCACCCAAATAGTGAACATGGTATCTGATAGGTAATTTTTCAGCCCTTCCCCTCCCGCCTCCCTTCCCCTTTTGGGAGTCCCCAGTGTCTATTGCTCTCATCTTTATGTCCATAGGAGTCACACTTGAAGAATCACTGGTTTAGTCCGGGAGCAGTGGCTCATGCCTGTAATCTCAGCATTTTGGGAGACTGAAGTGAGAGGACGACTTGAGGCCAGGAGTTTGAGACCAGCCTGGGCAACATAGTGAGACCTCATCTCTACAAAAAAAATAAAAAATTAGCTGGATATGGTGACATGCACCTGTAGTCTCAGCTACTTGGGAGGCTGAGGCAGGAGAATTGCTTGAATCTGGGAGTTGGCGGCTGCAGTGAGCTGTGATCACATCACTGCACTCCAGTCTTGGCAACAGAGTGAGACTCTGTCTCAAAAAAAAAAAAAATGACTGATTTAGAGAGTCTTGACTATCAGCATCAGCATGCAACACTGCTAAGTTTTAAATAACTGAGGAAAAATATTTATGCTGCGTTGAAGGCATCAGGAACATCTTGTACCTTTCAGCCCTGATTTAAGCGATGTCGCCCATGTTAGGGTCCACTGTAGGTTAGGTCAAGTTAGCCTTGGAAGCAAAAAAAATCATTAACCTATATTTCCCCAGAGGAGATTTAGAGTTAGATCCAAGGAAGTAAAATCAGCATTTACTTGTTTCCAAGGCAAATTGCCCCCTGCAAAGCCCAAGGAATCTGCCAGGTGGAGAAATAAAACTACAGGTCACTTCCAAAATCAGGATGTGTACTAGAGCAATACAATGCTATGGAAAATAAAATCTCTTTGCACAAGTACACAGATAAATCTTGGCTTTGTCATGATTGGTCCTGTTTCCATTCCTGCTGTTGCAGGAGATGATAAAAACAGTTACTGAGCCCCTTTGGACCAGAAATCACTGGGGAGAGACAGGGTTGCTGTGAACAGTCACGCAGGCTGTGCACTGCACAACTCCAGGGGCACTATTTGCGTAGACTTCAGTGGGAATTGTGCCCTCCAGGGCTGTGCTACATGGCAGACCTGGGAGAAGACTACATTTTTTCTGGAGTTATGGAAATCTTAGCAGTCTCTTCCAAGAGCAAGGACCTAGAAGGCATTACAACATATGCCCAGAGGTGAAAGTTCCGTCCACTGCTGTACCCAGACCATACCTGTTTCTCCTGCTTCCAGGTGGTGGCTCTGAATGACCCACTGCAAAGGGTGGAGAGAATTAGAGCTTCCCACTGAGACATGAGACAGCTTGTTGGGCAAACCCTGGTAGCAGCCTTGAGGACCAGCGGAGTCCCAGAATGGAGGTCCTTGGGTAGGGCCTAGGTCCTGAGCATCCAGGGCCTGAGTCTACACCTGTGAAACTTGTAACAGCAAAACAGCAAAATAACTAACACAAATAACTCACTTTTGTTTAACTCATTTTCTGTGTAGAAAAAAAAAGTGCAGCTCGCTGCCATGTTAATTTAATTTTATATCAACATGCTCTTTGAGACTGAAGCAAATCTGACTGGTTTTCTTTTTCTTTTTCTTCTTTTTTTGAGTTGGAGTCTCACTCTGTCACCCAGACTGGAGTGCAGTGGCCGCTCCCGGCCACCGCAGCCTCGACCTGCTGGGCTC